>CM074492.1:25496835-25529335 GCA_037389245.1 Oryzias sinensis
TGGTAGATCTGGATGATTAATACCTCTATGGATACTTCACTCACACTGCAGTTAAATGACGTTTCCCAAATTGAGTCGTCTTTGATGTTCAATTTTTATTCAAGAGAAGAAAAAGACATTGCTTCCTCTCAGGGGCAAAAGCTTGTATCTGGAACAGACTGGTTTGAGACAGCAAAACCAAATTCAGAGCTGAGCTTGGCTATAAAATAAGATTTTTAGGTTCTTGTCACAACTTAAAAATAATCCTTTATTAAGAAATCAAAGGGCAAAGCTTTTCTGCAGCTTGTGCTGTGTGATTGTACTCCATGGTGGTTCGTATCTTTTTTTTAGCACAAATTCAAGTTAGCTTTCCAGTATGCAGTTTTTATTTATTTTTCTTTTTTTTACATATATCTGAAGGACTATAATTTTTTGACTAGATCCGATAGTTTACCATTGTTTTTTATAAATCATATGCTGTTCTGTTTAGACTTTCTGTGCAAAATTTAAGAAGCAGCTGAACAGGCTTTAAAGTAACTGCATTTTATCTCTGATTTCCACATGGGAACATTAGCTGTCCTCAGAATATCTATCCATGATGTGACTTTGTTTTCTGCCATTCTTTTCTGTCTGATTGGGGAAGGTAGCCGCAAAAGCTTTAGCACATCTGCTGACTGAAACGCTGTAATCGCACCATTTTAATGGTAATGTCCTGTGAGCTGACCTCCATTCATGAAGCAGCTGACAGTTGATTCTGATGTTGGTAGCCCAGGAAGATGACTGCAGCTCTGCACAGGCCTGACAAACCCTGTCAGGACTCTGCAACATTTTGCATACATGTCAAGACGTGAGTCTCACTGATGTGGGGCCAAGGACCACTAACAAGTTTGGACCTGATGCCCGCTTCCCGGCGTGCTGTGATTCTGATGTGGCCGTGCAGCGGCTGTGAGCGCGGAGTGCGGGCAGGATGAGCCACGAGCAAATGTTTGGAAACCCACACAGGGCAGAAATAACGTCTCCTCGCTGTCTGCACGAAGCTCAGCTGTCAACACCGACCTACTTAGACTGTCACACTGAGAAACGCAGAGCAGAGAGAGGAGGATGTGAGATTATTGGCAAAGAAGAATGGAAAAAGGCAGCAAAAGAAGGGAAAAAAGAGAAAAAGGAGGAGAAGGTGAAACTGAAAAGGGAAAGGAGGGAAATTTGCAAGAAACTAGTGGCTCATGTTTATGAGGTTACAAATAACAAAAAGTCAGAAAAAGGATGGATGTCTAAAGCCAAGATAAAAAGGAAGAAAGTGACAAAAACAAAGTGATAGATCATCGATTACTGCGGCCAAAAAAGCTGCCAAGCTGCTAAACAGATAGGATCGCTCGAGCACTCAAGTGTTTAATTGGAAATTGTGCGCATGTGTGAAACGGGGGATGTTATCATTTAACTGGAGGGCTGAAGCCTGATCTTTTATCACCACGCCGCTCAGTCTCTCAGTTCCATTTTCATCATTCAGGAGCTGCAGAAAATTCCGCTGAGCAACATTTTCAAGGTGAAAACAAGGACGAGAAGAAACCAAACAAGAGGAGAAGGGAGGATGGTGGAGGAGTTTGAAAGAGGGTAATGGGGGAGGGGGGAGAGACAAGCATGTGGAGGACGGGATAGAAGATAAGAGAATGCAGTGGAAAATGTAAAAAAAATAAAAATAAAGTCCTAATGGTCTTTTTTTTAATGTTAATGCTTTTTTGGGGGGAAATCCCACATCCTGTCGTAGGACATAGTTTCTGCAGAGCAGCAGTAGTGCATTAGAAATGTTACATCTGAATTGTGGATGAGAGTGTTGGCATGGAGTAAGCCTACACTCATTTCCCATGATCCCTTTGTTTACATGCTCTCCCACTAGCTTACAGCCCCTTAAACTGCCAACCTAATATTACTAGTGCAAGAAAAAACGGTGCGCAATATTGGAGCTGTCCAGCTGTACAGTTTGGAGCCAGATTCCAGCTCAGAAGAGGAAAACAAAGACGTTCATGGGTCTATTTGTCTGCAATGGAGCTAGTCTGTCAGTTGTAGCTTCTACATGAATGCCTCGAGTTTTTTCAAACAGCCTTTTTTTGTCTGCTCCTGATTCACAAAGATTTGAAAAATACATTTTCAGAAATGCAATTTTATTTTGAACTTTCTTTACATCCGCATGTGCTCCATCATGAGAAAAATGCTACAAGAAGACATTAAAACATAATTTTCATCAGAGTGGGTCTTTAAGCAAAGAAAGGTGAGGAGCTTAAGATGAATGAAAGACAAAGGAGGAACAATATGAAAAGGAGAAATAAAACAAAATGACGAAAACCTGGAAAAATGGAAATAAGGGTGAGACTGCAAAAGAAGGCAAACAATAAAAATAATCAAAAGGCTCAAATTAAAATCTGACTTTGAGTAAATAACCAATAAAAAGAGGAGCATATCCTGCAAAAATGTGGGAAACAACAACAAACAGTTCCCACCTGCAAAGAAAGCTGTGAACTGAAGAAACATGTATGCAAAGAAAGAAAGTGATAAAGAAAGGTAAGATGAGGTGAAGCAGAACAGAGGAGCAGGAGGAGAGGGATACTGGGAGGATTTATGGGAAGAAGAAAAAAAGGTAATGAAGGAGAAAAGAAAAAGCAATGAAGGGATGAATGAAGAAAAAAAGGAGCTGAGGAGATGATCGGTGAGCTGCTGCAGCTGATCAATCACTATTTATGGAAGGATCACAATGAAAGAGAGAGAGGAGGACGGATGGATGGGTGAACGGGGGAAGATATTTATTATCTGAAGAGAGTAATAAATCATAGGGAGGAGAAGAAAGAAAGAGACGGATGCTCGGAAACAAATTTAGCTCTTTTTCCGCTCTTTCTTTTGTGTTAGTTTTATTCCAGTTTCTGACTCTTCAGATCTATTCCCGAGATTTTGATTTGAATATTAATGAATATAAATGATCATTTTATTTACAACTGTCATTTTTGAACACACGCAAGGGTAAGTAAGGGGGAAGTAGGTGAGACGCAGGCTTGTCGTACAGATTTTTCAAACCTCCGCAAGGGGGCTATTAGTGCTGTTCACTTGACAAGTGAACACTCTGTGCTGCAGCTGGTTAGAAATGTGTAGTTTGTGAGGGCAATGTGTGGGCACTTACATATCACCTGCACACCCCATGTGTGCTGCATTTGCACATGGCCAGTAAGAAGCCAGTGTGCGAACATTACTAATAACTAAAGTGTGGCATCCCATAGAGCACTTGTACGCCATAAGTGCATGTAGTTTACAGTACATTTACTTGCAAATACTTAATGGTAAACTTATTACACGCTGGACAATGGTACGTTTGCCCCACGAGCCTCAAAGGAATTGCAAGACACACATACGCTTCTTTTAAGATGCCGACACTCTTTTCTACGACCCTCCATGGGCCCCGACAACCCAAAAACCTGCAGCACCCATACAGGTGTAAGGCTGTACGGGTTACAATCCCAACAGAACAGTCCCGTGTTGCCCTATGTTGGATTGGAAAACTGCCCAATGCTACTCCTGAAAGGCCTACCCCATCTATGCCTGACAGACTCCAACATCACCATGACCCCCACAACATGAGAATAAGCGGGTATAGAAACTGGATGGATAGTCCTGTGGTCCTGTTAGAATGGGTCTGCAGGCAGTCCTGTCCACGACCCTCCAAAAACTTGCAGCACCCATGTACAGGTGTATGTGACTAAGACATTTAAACAACTAAGACATTTTTAAAAGCTTTCTACATGCAAACAACAAGGAAGTAGTTCTAAAGTTTGAAAGACCTAATAAAATGAATAAAGAGTCCAAAAACGTCCCTTTATTATAATCTTAAGAATAAATCATAATATGGATAAAAATCTACAAAATTATAACAAAAAGGCAATTAAAGATCATAAACCTGCATACTTGAATTGGTATAACATAATATAAAGTGTCCACAAAGTACAGATAATGGATAAACATTGAACTTTTAACGACACTTGAAATTAAATCTTATATACACTTTTGTTTTATGCATAAATGAATGAACTTTTTGTTTCTATCTGTCAAAAAGCTTCCGAGGTCCATAGGAGCGTTGAACTACTGCTGCTTTTCTTTTCTCTTTTGGCATTTGGTCCATCTTTGCAGCAGCTAATTATCACAGATTGAGGTTAATTGGTTCTGATGGCTGATTGATGAAAATTTCTTTTAACAAATACGTCAGTCTTTCTAACACAAAAAAAGACTATTCCTCTATCAAAAATTTGGCAAAATGGGTAGAGAAATCTGTTCTCAAAGGCAGCAAAAGGTTTAATATGTTGAAATGTTCTTAAACATGAAGGAATCACACTAGAAAAATAAAAGCATAAACTAAAGATCACTTTTCAAAGACAGCTGTTAATGTATGGAATCTGGGTTAAACCACAACTGAAGCTACATACATTAACTGTATATTGTTGTGGAAAGTTTTTAGACAGACATTATTTCTTACATAATATTTTACCTTTATCCACTTTACCTTATTAATTCTATGACTTTCTGAAAAGTTTAAAGTGTTTTTTTCTTTTGCGTATTGTCAATCAGCTCCTATTTTCTGACCGGGGTGTCGACGACCTTTACCCTTTGGAATACCTGGCGTTACCACTAAACGGCATAATTTCACTCATTTTTAAAGTTTGTAAAGAGATATTCCTTTGTTTTTAATCCTCTGTCATTTATTAGGGTTCCGAAGAGAACTATTTCCAGGGAGGCCACAAAGCTAGCAAATATGTGACTATTCAGTAGCACTTAATCCGCTTCTTTAATAGATTTTTCTCAACAAAAAAACTTTTTTCTCATCTGGATCAGGATATTTTGGGCAAAAGCTGCTTGTTTATTCTGGAATATCTCACCACATTTGAGAATTTGTTGTTTGCTAATTCCTCATTACATATTAATCATACTGGCAGAGTTGTTTAAAACAAACAAATCTGCCCAGGTGCCATTAAATGTACTGAATGAACTTCCATTATCTCTCAATGCTCCATCATTGTCCGTCCTGGGTCGGAACATTGTTGGGATTACACGCCGGCGGAAGTCGTGGCGGTGACGCAGGTCGACAGTCACAGAACTTTACTTAAAAAATGTCTACATTTAGATTTTTTTTAAACTTAATAATCAGCCCGTTAGTTGTTTTTTTTTTTTACATTATTTGTATGAACCTTTCCTGTTTACTGCTTGCCGACCGTAGTCGTCAGCAGTGGCGAGCCGCTCCAGGGACGAGCCGCTCGCCTGATTCTGAAATGCTCCCAAAGATAAAACAGCTGGTCGACAGACGACCCGGAGAGGTTCTGCATGATGAGGCTTTGATTCACTTCTCAGTCAACCTCATTCAACATGTGCCGTCTTTTTTAGAAGAACTTTCCATCCCATAACAGACTCTGGTCCACATTCACGGCCGCAGACACGGCCGCTCTTCGTGTTCACGCTGCTCTCCTCCTGCCAGCTCGCACATCTCGAAGGTAATAAAGGCACCACGACAATCTCAGAACATAATAGTTATTTCACTAAACACAGGCATGAAAGAGCTCCGGAACCGCAGGTTGCTGATCCCTGGTCTGACCTCTTTCAGATATTTGGTATGGTTGTTATTTGTTAAGGAACCCAACAACGGCATCCACGAACAGACAGATGACTAGAAAGATGTAGATTGCTTCCCCACCCCTCTGGCTCTTCCCTATTGCTCCAATTGTAGGGGCATTTGGAGCTGCAGTGGAGTTCGATATGTTTTCTTTTTTTAAGGGTGTATTTAAGGGTTTATGGGAAAATGGTTTGTTCCGGACTCGGTTCATTTAATTTGATCCCATGGAGTCCTGAACCTTGCGTTTGGTCTTTATTCAGAATGCTGTCAAGCGGCCTTTCTTAATTCAAACCAAAACTAGAAAACAAAACCACGTGAATAAAATCTCTTCACTCATAGGTCAGGAATTGCAAGGGTGGGGCAAAGCAACCAGAGACAGAAATGATGGAAGCTCTGCACTTTGCAGTCATGCTTGGGGTAGTTCATTCAAACTTTTGCTGACCAATTTTGAGCGTCCGTATCAACGTCAGGCTCAACACTTTTTACTCCTACTTTGATCCGGTGGAGGCAGATACTGACAAGAAAACAGATAAGAAGATACACTGATCGGTGTTTATGGCATATAGATTGTTGGGAAAACAGTGATAAGCAATGTGTATTATATTAAAATTGTTGTAAATAGTCTGAATTCATCCAATCACATTTCAATAAGTTGCTGCATCTCATCATTGTGATGTTATGGCATTGTTCATTCATTCATTCATTCATTCATCGTTCATTCACCTTCATCTGTTTATCCCACAGGGCTGCTGGAGCCTGTTGGCAAAGGCAGGGGACGTCATGGACAGGTTGCCAGTCTGTCGCAGGGTTACACACCAATGCACACCCACATTCACACCTATGGACAATTTGGAGTGACCAATTAACCTATGAAGCATGTTTTTGGACGGTGGGAGGAAGCTGGAGTCCCTGGAGAAAACCCACACATGCACAGGGAGAACATGCAAACTCCACACAGAAAAGTCCCCCATTGATGTTCTGTTTCAGGTCCCCCAGCCAGGACTTGAACCAGGGACCTTCTTGCTTTGAGGCAAGAGCGCTAACCACTGCACCACCGTGCAAAACTATTGAAGTTATGGCATTGTTTTTAAGAGAATTCTGTTAAGTACTACAAGGTAGCCTTTAGGATGACGTCACAGCAGCGCTTGCCGCGTAACGAGACACAGAAAAGCATGTAAGAATGTTTTTTGTGGTGTTAAATTAAACACTGTAACATGTAAACACTTTCCCTTATCTCCTCTTTGATAACACAACAATTGTTCCTTTACATTTGTCTGCTGCTCATCTGTTGCCACATTCTGACTGTGTTTAGATCATGTGACCACTGTCCACGGTGGCTGTTTTGGTTCAGTTCCACTCCGAGGACGAATTGTATTCAGACTGAGGAAACTCAGAGCAAACCAAAGCTCAGTCCGATTGAAAACGAACAGAAACCACCTCCAAAGATGGGTCCCAGAGCGGTTCCTGGTCATTTGTTTCCTTATTATCTGGGGAAAAAAACTCTGGTTCAGTTTTAGGGAACCAATTGTGTCCATTCTGAATGCACTGTAAGGAGTAGCCGTATAGTGACTTAGGGCTGGCGATCCCTCTGCCACAGCACGAGGAGAAATGTTTTTTTCTACGTGAGTGCACTCTGAAGCACAGAAGTACTGACTTATTGTTTTTGCATAACTTTTTAAAGTTATACGCCAATGTTGTTTTTTTCAAGTGCTGGCAGCTATGTGCTAACATAAATGTCAACATAATATTATCCTGCTGATTGTCGATGGGTTCTAGAAGGTTCTGCAAAGACTTTGATCAAGTATAGCAAAATATAGTTTGTTAGTTGTTTGCAAAGAAAGGAAACATGTGGTAGCAGATGGCTCTGGAGACTGAAAGGCTAAGTAAGCATCTGTTTCAGAAGTAAAGGAGTCTATGAGTGAGTCATCGCATGACTGCATTTCAATTGACAGTTTGTAGTTCAAGCACATATGTGAAGAGGGTTTAGGAGACGGGTTCTATATCTACGGACTTTCAGGCACAAGCCTTATGCTGCATTCACACCCAACGTGATTCACGTAACGTGTCAAGTTCAGGTCAGCCACCTCTGTTTTGTTGGGCATCAAATTTACTGTTCAATGCCCTGTCGCCCCAGCCGAGTCTCTCCCGGTGCGCTTCACTCCTTGCAGCGAGCGCTGCACTTGGTTAACGGACGCTTTTAACGTTACTCAGTCTGCCATTGGTCCAGTTTGAGCATTAACACGAGAGGGGAAATGTAAAAATAAGACTGGGGGATCTTTTTTGCATTGGGTTGTCTCAATAAAAATAAGATAAACACCATAAGCCCATGGAGCTGAAGCAATCGCGGCCCCTATGACGGCACCAGGCAGCCAACCGCTGCGAGCACCACTGCTCAGGATCCGACTGCCAGACCCAGAGCAGTGGTTCTCACTCGCTCCTCTTCCTCTGCTTGCAATGCTGAGTCGCTTGAGAATGTCCCGGTTACTGTTGGGTGAAGTCGGGGTACACCCTGGACAGGTTTCCAGCCTGTCATAGAGTCCATGAAGCAGGAGCTAATAAACGAGGTCCGGCCGGACTACAGGTGCCGTCATAGTGGACTCAATCACTGAGTCACTGAAAAGGCCACTTGCCCAAAGCTAAGGCCCTGATTGTGCCCAACACCCAAATCGCGTTCTAGGACCTCAGATTGCGTCTGCACATTGACTTAAGATTGAAACGTGACCCCCTGATGGCGAATCCCATCCGGCTTGAATGCAGCATTAGAAAGGTAATAGTTTGATGATGTCATCATGAACCAGACCAATTAACTGAACTTTGCTCCATCAACGTAAAACAAGAGCATAGTAATTAAATTAAATTGCATCTATTTACCTTCATGAAGAAAAGAAAAAGATCAGCTAGAAGGAGCAATTAGTGTTTCAACATGCATTAAAAGTAATACTGCTGCCATGGTTACACAAGAACCTAAGGAAGCACAGCCATGAGCTGCAGTCTGAACGTGCTCACTGCTGATCATCTCCCTTTTATTTCCAATCTGTAGATCTTTGGAAATACCCAAGAACCAACAAGAATATTGAGTTAGGCATAAATACACACATCAAATGTATGGAATATAAAAAAGTCAGCATTCATACACAGGGACTCAAATATGGAGTGGGTGCACCTGAAAGTCAATCAGTCTTCTATAACCAAATTTGCATTTAGTTGAGCAGTGTAATAAGAATGTGTGTGAGAGCAAGAGTAAAATGAGAACATTAACTTTTTAAGGTGTGCCTGAAGGTCAGACTGTCCATTTAATTCGGTTTGTTCAGCATCATTCAAAACAAACGTTCTCATACAGACACATTTAACCCACTGACCAAATGTTACAAAGCTGCTTAGTTCAAATGCAGTCCAGAGATGTGAGACGTTTATCATGTAGCAAGGCTGAGAAAAAGACAATTTATGTGGTGAGATCAACAGTTGTCTTGAATCTAACTGTAACAGAAATTGTTTCCAAAGCTGTCGATTTACATTTAAAAAGTAAAGCAAAAAAAAATCCAGTAAAGAAAAAGCCAAAAAAAAGTTTTTTCAAGTTCACGTCAATAAAATAGAAGTGTTTCCCCTAAGTTACTACTGAATACTCCATCTGCAGTAACGCTGTTACTGAACTGCATAAGGATTCACTTGCAGTTCAACAGAGACTCCCGTATTTGGGTGGGCCACTGCTTAGTTGGCTGGAATCTAACGTATTTCAGAAAAGTTTACACCTCATCCAAACAAAGCGGACATTTTGAGAAAATGAACTGTAGTGTGAAATATCTACCCCAGTGTTAGATCATCTCTAGATACCTTTAGGTCCATTTTCTTTAACTACATTGCAGGGCATCTGAAGAACAACCGACACTTCAGAACCCATAGTTTAGTCTATTCGCCCATTAACAGGTTTTGGCATGTTGATGAACATGTATATATATAAATAAATGACTATTCTTGTTCTTTTTTTCAAGAGAAAACTTTTCCTTGACACTGGTTTTAAAAGCTAAAGCAGCTGGAGGCAGGTCCCTTTACCAGGTAACCTAAGTGGTTTATTACAAACAAATCAGTCTACATTAACATCAGTGTAAAACAACATAAACATGATACTTTGGCTAATTTTATTCTATATTTGATATTAAAGATGCAGAGAAATAAAGGTGTGTGTGAATGACAGTTTAGGGTTGATTCAGCTCAACAAATGTGTATTTTTTTCCCGTCAATTTCCCCAAAGTTATAACTTCAAGAACAACTCATCGTGCAAATTGGACTGCCCTGAAATATTTATTTCATTTAAAGACCCAGTCTAGTAAAAATCTTATTTTATGGTGTTTATCCTGTGATGAAGAACATATATAAAATAATTTTAGATTAAAACTGTGTTTCTGAGTATTTCTTTTTTCAAATCATGATGGATCAGGAGCAGATACAAACCTGCGGGTTTGTGATGCAGAAACTGCCATGGGTGTACCACAAGCTTCCTGCTCTGCTCTAATTCTAAATCCTTCACTTGAAAACAAAGTGATCCATGTGTGTCTTCATTTTCTTTCATGTGAGCTGCTATCCACAAAGGAATGAGGGTTACTTCCCCACCAACAGTCCCCGTCCACAACCTAGAGGTGAATTTCTAATGAGCTCCTACTGTTCTGCGGAAAATTTGACTTAAAAAAGCGACACAGGTTTTTGCTAAAAAAAACGCATAATCATAATTAAAAAGAACACTGGGAATGATTTTACAATAGAAAAAGATATATAGTTGAAGTGGGACTTGAAGTCCAACACAAACTAACAGGTCATGTGCCCACAGGGTGGGCAGGGTTGATGAATGATGGCTTGGAAGAAAACACAGTTAAACCAGTTTCTAAACTGGGTTAAATAGTCACACTGTGCAGTTTGACATATGTATGAATGCTAGTCCCAGCATTAACAACCATTCAAACTCTTAATGTTTATTTCTGATGACAGAGTGTTGAGGTAGCAGTTGTATTACTTGAAAATGCAGCGTAGCACTTTTGCCCAGAATGGGAAAAGAAGGAAAAGGAGAATGCCTTTTCTCTTATTTGTTGAGCAGAAGTCCTTTTCTGTAATCCCAACCATAAAAAATGCAAACAAGGTTCTCCCATGTGGCTAAATCCAAATGAGGTGGCCTTCACAGCAAAATTTACAATTATGCAGTCCAGAAATCCCTTTTTTAAAGAAAATTCTGCAAATTTTAAATCATTAAAATGTTAAAACCAGTGTAGAGGCAGTGTATGTTTAGGAACACAGTAGTTTTCAAACTGTCATGGATCCTGCCTCTTCCTGAAATATTTATTTTGTAATACAACAACCATTTTTTTACAGTGATAAGACAGCATCGAAATAAGGTCTGTAAACGAGAAGTGCTTCAAATAGTAAATCCACATTTCCTTATATGACACTGGAAAGAGTTCAAACAAAGACAAATGTCTTTGCAGCGTGCAGCAAGTTGGATAAAATTTCCTGAAGCAGTCGCTATGGAAACTAAGCAAGGCATAAAGGTCTCTGCCTGTCACCTGCACTCACCCACTGTACTTCACATGTACTTCACAATGTTAATTGAGACAAGAAGCTTAGTATTTTAAAAAGTTTTTTATTTTATTTAACTTTTTATTTGTGATGTATTTTTGCAATTTTATTTCTATACAGCTTTGTACTTTTACATTATTGTTTTTTTTTTACTATTAAACACCACCCTAAAAGTGACAGAATGCTTTAACAAAACTGCAACAATAAGGAGTGATAGTTATGGACATAAATGAGAAAGAACAGAGGCTAAACTGACCCAAATGCCACCAAAATGTCCTCTTTGGTTTGGCCCGTCGTCTTGCTGGCATTTGATTGTCATGAATCAACATTTTCTGGGTTCATGTTACTAAAAATGCTGCAACAATGTGATGGCAGGCTGCTTATTTACAGGGACTCGCCAGATGGTTCGCCACACAGCGCCATCTGGGATGTTGTCTGTGCAAAGTTTCTGAAAGTCTAATAACTTTAAAAGGGTAACAATGAAGCGTTCATTTATCATGACCAAACTGGATTTAGTCACTTGGATAAAGTTTCATAGTTCTCTTTAATTTGGGTTTCAACAGCTCTGCCTGTCTATGATCACATACTGTCAGGGCCTGGGTGGGGGGGTCTCTGACTTGGAACCAGCGGTCAAACTGGTCAGTTGGTGTCAGACATTTGCATATGCTTCATCTCTGAGGGGTGCACAATGTTTTAATGTGATTTAATCAGTTGTAAACCATAAACCAACCCCTCCCTCCCACCAAATCTGCATCCACACAACTCAAACACACCATTTTCAGCACATCCTGTCCATTTTTGGGTTTCTCTTTTATTTTACATTAACCCCTTCATGCCAGAATGTTTTCCTACCATAAAAAAAAAAAAAAAAAAGTTGAGTCCTGGATTTAATGGTGCATTGCAAATTAGTGACGTAGGGGCGTGGAGGGGTTCAATCTTAAAATATAAATACAGTATTTTTAACATTAAAAAAGAAAATAACTTGCTATGTGCTAAGCTTTCAGAGCAGCAGTTAAAATGTAGTTAAAAAAATAAAATTGAATATAGAATTACCTCACATTTTGTTGTGTGGATACTTCAATGGTGATAATCAGAACTGCCACTTAAGTCATCTGCTGGGAATTTAGCAAACATCAACACTCCTACAGAAGGATCATTGGGAAGGATCATTTCCTGTGAAGTCATTTCCAGGTGAGCGTAATCCAGTGCTGGTCGTGTTTGACTGTTGCTCTCTTGTTTGGCATTAGCTTGACTACTATTGCTTAATTTAAGTGTTATTTGGTTTAAAATTCACATTCACATCTAGCACTTTTTGCAGCGAATACACTACTGTTAAACCGCTTGCTGTCCACTTTATTCTCAGTTTGCTAAATAAAACACTTCTCTTTACCTAAACATCGGTAGCCTTAGCTTAGAACCTAGCATGGCTATCACTCCTTCCACCTTTCCTCCTCTTTCCTGTCCCATGTGCCATATGTTTAGTGAGGATCCTGCCTCCTTTAGTGAAGATAGCGGTAAGTGTGTTAAGTGTAATCTTGTGTTAGACTTGGAGGCCAGGCTAAAGCAGATGTCCGCACAGTGGAAGCTAAGCCGGCTAGCCAGGTCGTTACTCGTAGCGCGGGCCGCGCTGCCAGGGCTAACCCAGTTAGCAGCCTAGCGCCTTCCCAGCAGTTAGAAATACACAGGGGTTTGTACCGGTTGGGAGGAAACATAGTGCTAAACGCAAATTCAGGGCACCTGAGACTCTATGTTAGTAGTGGGTTCTCCCCCCTTAGCGACCTGCTGAAACCTCAACTCTGGTTATCGGCTCTTCTGAAGTTAGAAATGTGGAGCTCCCAGCGGCTACAGTCAGATATTATCCGGGGGCCAGAGTTGGTGACATCGAGGGGAACCTTAGGATGTTAGCTCAGAGTATGTCCAGGTTCCGTTGAGTCGTGATTCACGCAGGCGGTAATGATGCCCGACGGAGACAATCAGAGGTGGTTAAGTTAAACGTAGCTTCGGTGTGTAAACTGGCTAAGACCAATTCCGACACTGTAATTTTCTCTGTTCCCCTGCCGAACTTAGTCAGTGACGAAATGTACAGCCGCTTTTCATCATTTAACTGCTAGCTTTCTAGATGGTGCCCAGAAAATGGCGTTGGTTTTGTGGATAATTGGAGCGTGTTTTGGGGGAAGTCCGGTCTCATGCCGAGAGATGGCGTCCATCCTACTCTGGACGGTGCCGCTCTTCTTTCTAGAAACATTTCTGCTAGCCTTTGTCTGTCAACCTGACAATCCAGAGACGAGACCCGGGCGCAGAGCAGCAGTGTAAAACGCTTCTCTGAGCCTCCCTTAGGGTTAGTGCCGGTGCAAAACCCATGCAGGGAAAGTCAAGCAGGTCCGAGCTTTAGCTTATGTGAAAGGAGCCCATGACAGAAACCTTAAAGTGACAGACAGCAGTACCCACAAGCAGAATTTTGAAGTCACTAAATGTGGTTTATTAAACATTCGATCCATTTCCTCTAAGTCCCTCTTAGTCAATGAGTTAGTCAATGATAACAATCTTAGTCTTCCAGCCTTAACAGTTACTTGGCTCCTACAGGATGACTATGTTAGACTGAATGAAGCAACCCCCCCCCCCCCCACACACACACACACACACACACACACCTATTTTACCTGTCACAATTTCAGGATTTCAGGGAAAGGAGATGGTTCGGCAGTACTTTCACAGTCTAGCTTACTTCTCAGCCCTAAAGTTAAAAATGTTTATAACTCCTTTGAAAGCATTATATAGCATTATATATAAATACTGTAACTCCTGTTAGCAGCGTCCTAAGAGTTCCTTGCTAGTCTCCAGTTTGTTCAGAACGCAGCAGCTAGATTGTTAGCTGGAACTAGCAGAAGAGATCACATCACTCCTGTGTTGGTTTTGCTCCATTAGCTCCCAGTAGATTCTAGAATCAAGTTCAAAATCCTCCTGTTAACTTTTTAAGGCCTTACATGGTATGGCCCCATCCTATATCAAAGACCTCAGTGCCTTACCATCCAAATAGAACATTTTTCTCCAGAAATGCAGGACTGCTCACCACCGGGTGAGTGGCAGTGCTTCCAGATTCCAGTTGGCTCATCCGCGTCTCTGTACCTGACTCCAAGTACCTTGTCTCTGGCTCGTCTCTACTACTGCTTCACACCTGGCTGTGATCCTGCCTCTGGCTCGTATCTGCTCTGTACCTGACCAGGTACCTCGTCTCTGCTCCTGCTCCTAAACCTGGCTGTGGATCCTGTTTCCGGCTGGACTCGGGCCCCGACTGTCCCCCCAAATCTGTCTGGATGAAGCTCGTCTGCTGGAATTTAAACGCGTAGTTGTAGATTTAGATAAGTAAATTCTTCTCTAAGAGTTCTGGTACATCGCCTGTCCGTCCTGGGGGAGGATCCCTCCTTCGTGTGGGCACCTCTGATGTTTCTTTGTTTTTCCGGAATATGTTTTAGGAGTTTTTCCTTACAGCGGGGGGTCTAAGGGCAGGGATGTCCAGTTTAGTTTAGTCTGTTTAGTTAGTTCTATTTAGTATTTTCCTATTGAATTCTATGTATCCTTTTGATTTTATGTTTTCACTTTTTCAATTATCTTCCATATTAAAGCCCACTGAGATAACTGCTGTCAGTGAATTTTGGGCTATAAGCAAATAAAGTTGAACTAAATTGAAAGAAAATGACTCATCTAATAAAGCATTATCACTTTTTTTTGTTTAGTGTTTTCTATAAGTAATACACCATATATATATATAAAAAATGTTTAAGGCATGTCAGTAAGTGATGGCATTCCTACTATTTGGTCAACTAATTTAGTAGTAAGCTTTGCTAGGATTGTTTAAGGTTCTGAAGGTATTTTAAACTTCCCTACAGGTTTTTCAGCATCAGCATCCTTTGCTGACGGGTAGCTTTTTAACAGGCAGCTGTCAGAGAAGAAAACATAAACTCATTGCATCTTCTACAGATATTGCATTAAAACTGGTCAAATCACTGCTGCATGTTAATAAACTTTTGTCAAGGTTGAAAATTTTGGTTTCTAAAATGAGATGGAAAAAAAATACAATTAGGGATAAGAACAGGGAAAATAAGAGTTTAGAGGTGAACTGACAGGGACAGGATTGTGCTGAGAAAAAATAAAGCATGAAAGATATGGCCGAAAACAAGACATGTGACAGATGTGGAGGAATGGATCGGCTCTCCTCCACACACTTCCATTACACTGCACAGACACTGACTGGGGTACATATTTGACACACACACACACATCCACATTGACAGCACACAAGCACACGGGTAAGTGAACAAGCTGAAGCAACCTCTTGTCACTGTCACAGCTGCCTGTCCATTCATTAAAATTACTCTGAATGACTTTAATGAGGAATACACACTCTGAATAGGCCAGAATGACAAGATGTTGTGTGTGTGTGTGTGTGTGTGTGTGTGTGTGTGTGTGTTGTGTGTGTGTGTGTGTGTGTGTGTGTGTGTGTGTGTGTGTGTTGTACTGCTGTGACAGTGCCAACACGTGGTTCTAGCTTTTTGCTCAATTTAAAAATAAACACATAAAACTGTCAGAAAAAAGAAATCAATTCATGGGAGACAGTTCAAATGGTTGCAATGGAACACTTCTGTTTGTGTGAATAACCTTCATAATTCACTCAGATTTATTCTCATTGCTTTCTATGCCACACAGTAGCTGAAGGTTTGGATGCAAGAGTTGAATAAGCGGATCGGGAAAGATCTAGATACATTGGTAGAGATAGATTGAGACCCTGATGTTTACTCCTACCACCGCTTGGCTAAATGTTTACAGTTTAGGATTTTAACATGTATTGAATTGCTCCTATTGCCACACACATACATGAGACTATTCAATGTTGATGAATCACATTCAATGCTATAATAGGTTTACTGTCATATTTTTTATTCAAATATATTTTATTGTCATTTTTATTACTGGGGAAACAACTTCAATCTCTTTAAATGCTTGACCTTTCTTTTGCATCCCTGGAATTTTTGGAGATAATTTAATAGATTTTGTAGGTTCTTAAGCCTTTGCTTTCAGAGCACACATGAAACTTGAAGCCTTTAATATTTATCAAAGCAGCTGTTGCAGTCATTGTGGAGCTCAGACATACACTTCCACATTGGTGTTTTTCCTAGAATTTTGGGCTATCTATCCATCTTCTATTCCTGCTCTATTCCTGGTAGGTTCAGAGATGCTGGAGCCAATCTTTTCTCCTGTAGGGCAAAGGCCGGTTGCACAGTTGTCTGGCCCAATGGGAAATCCTGGTTTGATTCCCAGTCTGGGTCCTTAGGCAAGACCCTTCATGCTACTGCCTAACTATGTAGCCACAAAGGGGCCAAGTCTGGGTCTCCCTGTGCCGGTCATCAACCCGGATAAAACACAGGGTTATGTCAGGGCATCCAACGCAAAGATCTCTGCCAAACTGAATAGCTAATTGGCTGTGGCGCTCCCTGAATGGTAATGTTAAAAGATGAACTTTGAAGTTCGTTAATTAATGGTTGG
The DNA here is from genome assembly GCA_037389245.1 of Oryzias sinensis. Taxonomy (NCBI): domain Eukaryota; kingdom Metazoa; phylum Chordata; class Actinopteri; order Beloniformes; family Adrianichthyidae; genus Oryzias; species Oryzias sinensis. Next base: position 25,513,556 of record CM074492.1, read on the forward strand.
AGAGTTACGGTATAGTCCAATGTAAACATTGGATCTGAAGCTCTGGTGTTAAAGGGTTAAGCAACAAAATAACCCTTGTCCCTAAAGTAAGTATTTAACAGAATTGGGGAAATGTAAGGATAGTATGTCAGTTGAAAGCAATAATGAGTTTGCGCTTTAAAAATATTCAAATGTACCAGAAACTTGTAATTGATATGGTTTGGTAAAATATGTTGACATTTCTTAAACATGACAGGCATGAAAGAGCAGTGAACCTTGAGCTCATGCAGATCAGCCTCCTCACAGTAAAATCTCACTGACACTGCCTGTCAGCTCTGTCTGCGTTTCTGTCTCTCAGTGGGGACGTGAGAATACATACCAACTGGATTCTTGCGTGTGATATAGCTATTATCTATCTATTTTGATGAGGACATGAACTGCAGATCACAGCATTGCGTCACTCAGCAAAAAGTCACTCAGCATCGGAACGTTGTGCGTAGAACTAAAGCTCCTTCTTTAGCCACGAGCCAGACGATCGCTCCCAATCTTCAAACACTTGAACTGCAATTCTTCCCCTGGCACAGTTTCCATGCGCACATCCACAGGTGGTCTTACCTGGCTGTACTTCGCTTTGATAGCAGCTCCTCCGTAACCCTTGTGCTATCCTAGGCCATTGAGAGTTGGGTCATCTAGACCCACTAGACAGTGCTCTAAACCTTTTTTCTTCAATGATTTGTGAACCTCACTGGTGTCCATGGATTACATGAAATCTTTCCACTTTTATCCACCTTTGTCATGGTAGGGAGAACACGTCAATGCAAGGGTGGGGTCATCTAAGATAGCAGAAGGGTTAAACTTTCTCCGATGTCCGTGTAACTGAATCCTTCTTTGTTTCTCCAAATCTCAGCTCCATTGCTCGATCTCTTATATCTGTGTTTATTGGCCTTTTTTGTTGACAAAGATGTAGCAACTTCAATTGTTCAAAACCAAACAGTAGCTGAGAGGCTGACGCTGGGTGGGTCCTGGTATTGAATGACGCACTCAAAAAACCGTACAGCATAAAGAAGTTTGTGTTTTGAAGTGTTAATAATGAAAAATGAAGGTAATTAAATCCACTTATTATATTGTGATCAAAAAAGAGAAAAAACAAGGAATCAAGAAAAAAGCGGACAAAGTGTACTTAGCGTGCAAATCGTATAAAGCGGTCAACAAAAAATACGGCAACCCAGCTCACCCCCCCTTTCCATCTCACACAGGGAAAAACCACAGGTGAGTTAAAGTCAATTAATGTCCCCGCCCACAAACATGTGACCACCAGCTGATTACCCTACTCAATGACCTATAATCAAAACAAATCTATATTAATTCACCATAAGAAAGACCAAACTTAATTCATGGCACCTACACCTGTTCTTTTTTCAAATATAGTAATTACTGTTACTGCTAAGGTTAATATTGGATTGCTGAGCTTAAAAATGTAGTTTGACCATGGCGGGACTGGAGATGGGGACTGGAACTTGAGACTTGAGCTGCACTTAGGTTCTACTGAAACTCAAGAGCTTGAAACTTGTGAACAAAGTTTATTTATTTTTGAATTCATATTTATTTCCAGAACATCACAGTCAGGTTTCAAAATAAAAGCTTTATTCACAGAGTTTATTTCGTGTGAATGCAGAAACACCAATTGCCTGTTTTTGTGTCACCACAAAGTTTTAAAACTAGTTCCATCACAAATTGTTAGTTAGAAAAAAAAAAAAAAAACTTTCTGTGGACTTGAACTTAAAAGCAAAGCGTTCAGGTTTGACTTGGTCCTGCTAAAAGGGACTTGTGAAGACCTCTAGGGAAACCCTTTCTCCAAATAGACAAACAGCAGCACATTCTGTTTGGGCATGTCGTACTCAGAAGCCAAACTTTTCAGCTCTTTGATCCCACAATGGTGGAATCTCCCGTTCATCTCAGCATTTACAGCAGCATCGTTGGCAATGTTCAAGGAAAGGCTGAGAACTGAATTATGTTGCAACACTTGAGACTCAGAAAAAGTATTGACTAAGATGTTTGTTGGTGATTTACCACACTGTGTGACCCTGACTTGAATTGTTGCTTTTTTTGTTTCTCATTTGTTAGTAGTTTAAATAAAAGTGTCTGGTAAATAACTAAATATATGATAAAAATGGTTTTGCAGTGGCCTTTTTCGATATCAAGTTAACTTAAAAGGCATCATCCAGGTTGACTTTGTGTTTCAAATATTCTCCTTTGAAAAAAACACATTTCAACAAATGTTTCATCCTCTTGTTGAGTTAAAAAAAAATCCTAGATTAATATTAGTAATGCAAAATATAAAAGTACTTGGACTACTTGAATGCTTAGCCGTCTTACTACAGGCCATTCAGCTAGCACTAACATGTACATCAGGTTAGAGTTTGAAACATGCATGTATCTTTCTACACAGGTGCTTCCAATCTACACACAGCCTCCAGCAACTTATTGAGCCTTGGTGCAATGAAAGCTATGCACTTACTCATAGATCATTAGTTGCACTTAATAAATTACATTTCCTCCCAGGAGGCAATTGTTTTAGCTGCTGAAGTAGGAGGTCATTACACCATGTTCCTACAGGCTGATGTCAACCACAAGTTTTGAAAAACATCTGGTAACATTTCAGGTGACCATTAGTTTATCCATGACATTTTTCCTGGGGTGGACAGCGTTTCCACAGAGCTGATGGGATGCATAGCTTAGAGAACATTCATGAGTTTAATGGGGATTGAAATGTGTAATAAGATGAATAAAATGTAATCAGTCATTGGAGTTGTCCCATTCAATACATTCCTTCCTACTCTGGCTTAAAAAAAAACAGAAATTCTGCAAACTTTGCATGTTACCAATATTAATGTGAAGAAATGTAGAACATTTAAAAAGATTAAGAATATTTTGAATATTAAACTTGAATTATAAAAAAAGAAGTAATTGCACCTGACATTTCCCTATACAGTGGTGCAAAAAATTATTCAGTCAGCTACTAATTCTGCAAGTTCCCCCACTTAAGATATGAGAGAGGCCTGTACAGTAGTTTTCATCTTATAGGTATACCTCGACTATGAGAGTCATAATGAGAGCATCAATCTTCTTACACCACTGTATCCCTTTTCCGGATCACAGGGTTGCCAGAGTCTTTCCCGGCTACCGTTTGGTGAAGGCGGGGCACATTTGGACAGGTTGCCAGATTGTTGCAGAGCCCTAAAATCACTGGAAAACAGGCAGGGTTGTGGCGCTTGTGTACCAGGGTTGGTCAGCCCTGTTCAAGGCACAGCCAGGGGGTCTGTGTGTGGGGACCCTGAAATGTCATCTCTGCTTTTTGCAGATATTAAACCAGGATCTTCACCATATATCGGAGTAGTTCACAGTTCACAGTTGAGCGTGAAGCAGCTGAAATGATAATTAGCACGTCGGAGGCTGTGGTTCTTGACCGAGAAATGGTGGTTTGCTAACAGCCATTCACATGTCTGAGTGTGTCTTTGGATGTTTGAGTGAGAGAAGGACAGAAAGAAGAACAAAAGGGGGAGAGGAAGCTCTCTGGAAGCATTCCCAGAACATAAACTGTGGTCGAAGAATTAAATTAGACTCTTCTGCACATTTTTGCTTCACTTTTCAGTCTCCATCTGTCACACAGTCGCACTGAGGCAACACTTATTTCATATGCACTCACACTCATGTGCTTGTATTGATTTTTATTGTTCCATCCATCCTTGTCCCTGACAGTCACTCCTCCCCTCCACTCCTTGATGTGCATGTGTGCATTCGTGCCTCAGCCTCTCTGCAGAAATCTTTAACACAGCAAAGTGGGACGAGCTCCTCAGGATGAATGACAGATACACGGGCAGCTCGACGTCCGAGGGATTGCATTCTGGACACTATTTTTTCCATCTTTTAAAAGACAAATGGAAAAGCACAAAGCTTTTGATTTACAGATAAGATCTCAACTTTAACACATTTCTACGGGGCTCTTGGTTTGTATGTCACGTTTACAGGTGCGCTCTTTGAATCGCAGCTGTTAAATCTGAGTCATTTTCAACTAAAAGAGTGGCACCACGCGTTAATGTGTCCTTGGGCAGGACACTGAGCTCTCAGTTTTTTTTCTAAAGCTTTCCCTGGAGTGGGATTTTAAAGGCAAAGCCCATCGTGTTTGAAATGTGACTAAAAAACACACTGTGGAGAACGTTGGAGGACCTAGAACGTGTGAGATAATGTAATTGTATAGCATTCAACTGAAACCTTCCTGTTTCATCCTGTGGAAGGTTTCAAGTAAAACTGGATGAATCAATATGCAGTATTTTAAGATTGTTGTGCAAGTTAGTATTTTGTAACCAGTGTCCTGTTTAGATCAATACTAATCTTTGATAAACTTCTTAACACTATAGAAGTTCATCATACTTTAAACTCATACACATTTTCTAATATTAAAATGTCCAAAAATCTGTGCAGGTAAATCACTACTAGAACTTGATTATCTGTACTCTACTGTGTTACATCAGGAAGCAATACTTTACTTCCTGCATAACTTTAGGAATTACTCTGAGTACTCAGGCCCTGAGTGGAGGCTGGAACGGTGACAAACTTTACACAGACTAGCTGCTTCTACTATGAAATTGTGCAAATTGAATTTGGGATGATAAATGTACCTAATTATAATACGACCATTTTAAGAAAAATCGTGTTTATCCAAAAAAAGTTTTTTTTGCTAGGAGGGTGTGGTTTTTGTGGCGTATCAAAATTTACATATTTCACAAAACTGCAATTGCAACACTTTTCTTCAATCTAAATGGGTCAGATAGCGATGGCAATGCGCTTCTCGGTAGGAACTGGTGGCCTCGGGCACTGGACAGCGAGCGCCACAAGACGTCCCACAGCATCACACAGCTCAGGAAAAGTTGAGCGTGTCATGTGGAACTGTTGGATCTGAAACTCCTCTGTAAAATCACCATCCACCATTTCCTAAAATGGTTTCATCCGCAGCCGCTGCCACGTATAAGGAGCTCGCCGCTCCACGGCCTGAAGAAGACGCCGACGTCTCCTTTGACAGATGATGATGAGCGCTGTAGTGCCGGGGCAGAAATCTGAATGGATCTGCTGTAAATTAAAGTATTGTTCACATCCATCGCCATGTTTTGAATGAATGACTTATCGAGTGAGTTGGTTCATGCTTAGTCGCATAATTATGATTTAATGGAAACAGTAAAAATTGCCAAATTGTCTTTTTTCTTGTTTTCATTCCTACAGTTTCAATAAAGTTTTGTGCATATGTGTCATGGAGACACAGCTATTGACAGAGTTACCCACTTGCCCTGATGCAAAGTCTAAGGCATTGAGGCAGATTTAATAGATGTACAGTTTTAACATGACTTTAGACACATGGCTGTTTAAAGCAACCTGTGCAGGGTGTACACCACCTTTACTAAAGACAGCTGGGGTAAATTCCAGAAAACTCTGAGACCCCACTTAGAAACAGAAAGAGCACAGATAACGCATGAATGAATCTTTACAGCACATTTCTTTAAAATTCTGGTACAGGTCTCCCTGGACTTGTCTTAGTCTATCAAGTGTTTACAAACAGAATAGATAAATTGTGGTGATGCTCAAGTGTCAAAGTGGAGTAGATTCAAATTTTACTTAGTGAAGGACAACAAGGGGAAAAAAAGTCATCTTACAAGTCTTGCGTTAGGTTTCGTAAAATACTCCACAAAGGTTTGAACCTTCACATACTCGATCCATCCCTCTACTGAGATGAAACCTCTTACTAACATAGCTTTTCCGACTCCTCCCTTCATCATCTTTTTCATCACTCCCTTTTCTCCTCAGTTTCTCCATAAACTCAGTTTCCCTCCTTTTTCTCTGCTGTTAATTTGCTCCAGACTTTTCTATCACGATTTCTAATTTTCCGTCACATCTCACTTAGAAAAAAACTAGTTTCTTCACCTTTGTGGGGAAAGAAAACCATAAAACTGCCATATTCCATGTGTCCTTTAATAAAATACACAATCAGTTCAGAATAGACACTTTATTTAAATGTGTGTCCAATAGGTTCCTGCATGGATTTGGTCCATTTCTTAAAGAGGACTCTAAAATAAATGTCTTTCTTGAAATTGTGGTGGTTTCATTTCGTGAGATGATTAATGTTGTTGTGAGGTACCAACAGAAAAGCATTATTTTTCCAGGATCTGACCTTTCAGTAAAATCATTTCACTGCATAGAAGGTTTAAGAAATCATATATTTGGCGTACTAACAGAACAGCTTAGGAGCTGAGTGATTACCTCTTGAGCAAATCACCAGCGAGGTAAACTCTTCCTCGTTGTGTCACAGTCTGAACAGAGAGGCCTGTTCCTGCCAAGGTTGGGTGATCCATCAGACAGCGCTGACGTGGGGTTAGGTTCACCGTTGTTTTGCTTTCTTCCTTGCCAACAGTCACTGCTTATTTCAGAGGATTTTGACCTGCAACCTTGATCCTGTGGGTTTTTGTTGCCCTCAGCACAGGCTGCAGGCTTAGCCTTCCTGCTGTTGGAATATCAGAGCTCAAAGTGAGCAGACAAGAAGGGAGAAATGAGACCATTGTGACCTGCAGCGATGTCTCCCAAGTCGCACTGGCTTGTGTTACTCTGTGAGCACTTAAAGCTGGAAGGGATTAGGGGAAATTGGGCCATTTTATTTTTCTGCTCCGATCACCTCGTTATCTGCCTGGTTCTCTGACCCTCGATGCATCTGTTTTTTTTATCTTTTAAGGTTCATTTAAGTTAATTCTATTTTTCTCTACCATTTCCTTTATTTATATCCCTTTTCCTTCCTCTTTTTCACATCAACTGTCATTTTTATCTCCTCTTCTTCATCATCATTTTCCACCAACTCTGCCCAATGGAGGTCCCGGCAGTCAGGCATAAGCAGTGAAAGAAAAGGCAGCGATGGCTTTTTCCCCCCTTTCAGTGTGCCCTCACAGCAGGGTTCACTTAAAACCAACAGCTGCTGTAGCAGGAAATCAAAGGAACTGCTCCATGCCGCCCCTTTTGGAAGCTACAGCTTCAGGATGTGACATGTTCGGTTCTTAAACGCAGCAGGTGCTGCATGGTTGGAAACACTGTGTGACACTTTGATTATGAAGTACAAACTGTAATGAGATTTTTCTTTGACGTGGAATGTTAGGAAATGCAAATGAGTAGCATGTTTTATTTTAAAGGCAGAGCTAATCAGCTGTGTCTCCATGCCAGATCTGCATTGGAACCAGGAGTTCAAATAGACGCCTGCTCAGAGCAGGCTTGGGTCTGTTTGAGCTGTGGCCTAGCCTGGTGGTTTCATGCACCCACTGACCGCACCGATGTCAAGTCACACGGCATGACAGACTCATGTTTGAGGGGTCGAGACCTGCTGCTGCTGTCCCCATGAAACAGCAACTCTCCAGAGGAGCAGCTGTGTTAGCATTCCTGCCTTCCATGATGCACCAGCCTTCCAGCTGAAGTGCACCACAGAGGAGCTGCTGCCGAGGCGAACTGACGATGATATATGAACTAACTACACTAGATGACTAGTTTCACATAAAGCAACATTCAAAATTTGGTCAATAAAGCCATTATTTGGCTGTGTGGTGGTGCAGTGGTTGGCGCTCTTGCCTCACACTGAGAAGGTCCTGCCTGAAATGTTTTTTAGAAAGTATGATTGGAGCATGTGGGATTCTGAGGTGCACTGAAGTGAGAAAAACCCTTTTTACTAGGTGGCACTCACAAGCTCAAAACTCACAAGCATGACTTTTAAGTGCCCCTCACCTGCAATTGGCTACTACAAATGTTTACGTTCAAACATTTAACTCTGACTTTCTTGCAGATTTAACAGTCATGTGTGGTGCACCAGGGCCTGCATGGAATTTCTGCACTAATGAGCTTTTATTTATAGAGCTCGCTATTGCTGCATTCAGGTACGCTGGTAATTTCTAGCATTTGTTCACACTAATGTCAGCTAACACAAACACACACTAACTTGGTGCTCCTTGTCTTGATACTAACAAAGACTCACAACTACAACACACTGATCTGTAAGAACACACAATAGTGCAATACTTTGCACTTATTTCATGTTTTATCTAAGCATGACATTAAAAAAATCTTTAAATGTTTTATTGTTTATCACTAGTTTCAGTTTTTACTCTTCTGTTTCACACACAAAAAACATTTTTCATTTGAACCAAGTTAATTTCTTAAAAAATATCCAAGTTGTAAATAAATCACCATGACTAGAGATAAACATTACAGCTTTAATAAAGAGTTGATGCTTTAAAGAAAGGTATGTGTTCACAAAAAAGTTCAGAGATAAGAAGGGTGTGTTTTGTTAAAATAACTTTACATCAGAAAACACTTTCAATTATTATTATTGTTTTTTTTTCTGCAAGAGAATATTCATCCCCTGAAACGTTATCAATAAAGGGAATAACTGTTTTGCTTTTCCAGAGAAATGCTTTGCGATTAGAAATCTAAAGGTGTATTTAGACTGGACTCATTTGCTCCGCTTTAAGTGAACCAGAGTTTGTTTCCCCCAATCCAGAAAGATAATTCAGAAAATAATACCTGTCTGAATACACCTAAGGGGACCCTAGTCCAGGAAACAGGAACCACTCTCGGACCTATCCTTTGAGGTGTTCTCGATTCCTTTTTATTCCGACTGAGCTTCTGATCGCTCCGACATCCCTATGCCTGAATACTATCGGAGTGGAACAACTGCAGCAACTGCAGCTCATCACTCCAGTTGCTAGCATTCTCTGAGTTAAAGCACACAAGGGGCGTCGCATTGGCGTAACCAAGAAACAAGTAAACAATTTGTATGTTGTCTGTATGTGAACATTTTTGGAGCCATCAGGTACATTTGAGTGTGTGTGGACAGGTCCCACCCCTTTTAGATTTGTATTACTTCTAAACCTGACCTTAGTGATTGTAAACATCCAGCAACTTTGCTTTATGCTTAATGCTGCTTCATGGTTTTACCCACCCTGTTCTTAAATCACCCTGTACACCACCACCCCATCCCCCAACGTCCCTCACTCTTCTTCCCTCCTTTTCTTTTCCATTCGGTCCAACAAAAAGCTGTTACAAATAGAATTAAGAGGAATAAAGTCTAGTATGTTGTTGTTTTGACCTGCCCTCGTAATTCAATGACTGAAGAGATCTTTAGTCACTTGGTTTGCTCTACTATTTTGGCAATTATGACTAAGGCTTTAGGACTTTGTAAAAAAAAACACTGTGTACACTCTAAAAAGAGTATTTGGGCTATAGTTGGAAAGATTTACGTTTTTACGTTGTTCTAACTTAATTATTTAGTTTGGTGAAAACAAATCATTTTTTTGAGTTCATTCAACTTAAAAACAACAATAGTTGTCTGACATAGTTATTTTACTTTCAATCAACTTAATTCAATTAAGTTGGTGTAACTTTGGGGTGAAGCTGTCAATGCGTAATGATGTCATAACGTAAGGCAGCGCAAGGAATTATGGGATATCATTTTCTTTCCCTATCTGGGCAGATTGTGGTTTAAGTGTGAGTTTTTGTCCATGGGTTTTGTTGTCCAGCTGTTTTACTCTGTTTGAACTAGTCATTTAAAATGTTATGTTTATTTCTTTGATCACCATGAGTTAGAGTTTGGTAGAGGATGATGACCAACCCCCATGTGCGGTGTAACATCCAAAGTCCCACATAGAAAGACAGGGTTCAAGACATGTGAGCTCTTGTCTTTTAATACATGAGCTCATGACATTACTGGGTCATTCATGTCTTTGATATTAAAATTGCCAGACCCAGTGGTAGAAACTTTAAAATGTGTCAATTAAAGTTGTATAATTTCTTAAAGTTAAATAAACATTTCAAATTAAGTTGGAAAGCCATAAAAACTTAAGTTGAATAAACTTAATTCAATTAGGTGTTACCAATTGAAGTGATTCAATTAGGTTGGATCAACTTATTTCTTTTTAGAGTGTAAGGAATAGTGACAGTTAAAAAAATATTTTTTAAATGACAGAAATAAACTTTTTATAACCCCCCCCCCCCATACAGCAGCTCCTTTTTTACTTTATATGTTACAGCAACAAAGGTTTGGATGAAATATGTCCGAATTAGAAAGTAATAATACTAAAGAAACCTAAATGCATTTGCATGGGAGATTTGATCAACCCCCCTCCCTCCCCAGCCCACACACCTCATATTCCCTCGTCCAAATATCTCTTAAACCTTAACGCCGTCCTCCTGTAAATCCCCTCAGAGGGAAAGAGACAGGAGTGCATGTTCATTGGAAGGAGTCAAAAAGAGGTTAAGTTCTCTGTCGAGGCCTCTTTCCCTCCTTTTCATGTCTCATTTTCTTCCTTGTCCTCTCTCTCCGTCCAATTGTTCGTTCTTTATCTGCCTTTAGCTGCCGTGGTTTTCTTCAGTTTTGTAATAAAGTGATGTATGTAAAAACAAAACACCCAGGGATCACTTCTCTTATTCTGGTTTTTGCTTTTTCGACTGGATAAAGGAGAAAAAAGGGGAGCAAAACCGCTCTTTTCCTTTTTATCGATAAATGCATTTATCCGTTTGCGTTCGCCCTCATCCGCAGAGCGACAGCACACGCCTTCCATGGTGACGCATTCACACATTATTGCGTCTGTCTTTCCGTGTGCAAAAGCTGCACCAACACAAAGTCCCACAAGCAGACGCCTCAAAAGTGGCATTTTGTCAGTCAACTGCAGAAGTGTCACTCTTCTTTCACCTGCAACAACTGAAACACAAAGCATGAGGGCGCAAAGAGAAAAGATGAGGAGGAGAAGAGGGAGGAGGAAGAGGTGAAAAAGACAGACAGAGTGACACACAGAGAGGCAGAGGCAGAATGAAAATGTCAGATCTGATGTTATTGTCTGCATGTCAGGATTTAAAATCTACAGGCGGCCTGATTGACAGGAAGGGAAGGCAAAACTTGTTAAAAGGCAAAACAATAGAATGTAGCAGGCAGAGAGCTGAGCTCCGCTCAGACTGCAGAGTTTCTGATGTTTTAATAGAAGGGTTTGAAGGTTGGTGATCCACATCTGAACACTGACGCTGCTTCTAGAAGAGTCACCACAAACTTTTATCCAATTAGCCATCAAGCACACTCAGGATGCAAAACATAACCAACCAAAGAAAGGACAAGGAAGTCACTCAACTGGTCTGGAGCAAACGTTTTTAAAAAAATGTTTAAGATAGTGGATGTATCCACACTGAAATGATTTTAAAGCCCCAAAAATGCATTTGAAATATCTAAATTGTCTGTTTTATTTCTCCTTGCATTGAAAATCCACTCGTGCAGTTATGAGACTCTTGGTGATGGATGTAAAGGATATAGATATGTATTAAAACATCGATGTAGTTCTGAGAGCAACAGTTGAAAACCACAGATGCAAACAAGATTATGTGGGTAAAAAGAATTAAAATCCATCGCAAAGTAACTGCAGTATTTCCTGCACTATAAGTCACTTCAGAGTATAAGTCGCAGCAGGCAAAAAATGAAGAAATAAACCATGTATAATTTGCACTTTCAGAAGAAATATATCTAGTAAAATAAATTTCAAGAAGTCATGACGGCATTATTTATTAAAACGAGGAAGATGAGTATTAAGCACTAGTGATGAATTAAAGCGGGTGAATTGTATGAATAAAAAACAAATCGGACCGTCTATAAATGAATAAAAGTACATTATGGCATATTGAAAGCCAAAAAACCCTTGTCAATTATTTTGTGGAGTTGCAACACACATTTGGTCTCACAATATTGTTGCCTAAATATTAAATTCATTAAACTAAACTTTGGTTAAAAAAAGTGCAATTTCAAATAGTTGCTGCTCATATGTTAGAGGCCGACCACCATTTTTGAGATGGAGGCAGCGTTATCAGCCCCACTATTCAACATTCCAGTTTGCTCATTTATTCAGCAGCTGTTCTCTGTTCATACAGCGCAAATGAGATGAGAATAGAGAAGCATATGTCCATGTTTAACCCGGGGCATACAGGCTGGATCCGAGCTCCTCCAGAGACAGAGTGATGAATACTATACTCCAAAAATGAAGTGGAAAGCACCTCTTATTATGTTCCTGTTTGAGGGAATGAAAAATACATAGATGTGCATAAAGGCTGGAGAAGATTAAAAATAAATGCAGATTGTTTCCAATGTGAACAGGTTTCCGCTTAATGCTTTCTATTAGACATACAGCAGGCCCACTGTATGCCCTGGCAAATAACCTCTGTCTATGCTATTCAATGGCCATTGGAAAAAAATAAAAGCATTGATGTCACTTGTAGGCAAAATGACAGAGAGTCTACCCCACACCTAACACCAGAGAAAGAGCTGTTTTATGTAAAATACTTAAAAATACAGCAAAACGCCACCAGAGAAAAGACAGATAGTATAAAGATCACCACCACATGTTAAAAAGTCACCAAGGTCAGAAAAACAAGAGGGATGAAAAAAGACGTCTTCTCCAGATCATCTCTGCTGTTGGTCTGCTTTTCATCAGAAATCATACGGTGGCCCAGAAGTCCAAATCATTCAGCGCAAAAAGATATTAAAGATTACAGTGACAATTTAAAAAGCAAATGATATAATAATAAAAATAAATCTCATTACATTTTAAATATCAACATTCCAGAAACCAAAATAAAAAAAATAATCAGAAACCAAAAGTAATTTCCAGAAAACAAAACAAAAAAAACCCATAAAAAAATAAGAAATTAATAAAATAATACAATATAATAGCAAAGTAAGAGGCGCATCACTGATTGTATGATGAGGTTTAAGTTTTGAAGAAGAGAGAAGCAGAAGAATGTTTTGCCTGAACTGTGGTTCAGACTTCATTAATCAATCACCAAACGTTTCCAGTTGGAGTGGATATCAGAAGATATCGCCAGAACTTCTGGTTGAAAAGGTGAACAAACGTCATCATCCAAACAGGGATGTCCCATAATAACTTCCTGTTTCCTGTTTGATTTCATTTAGATTTCTGGAAATTAGCTATGTTTCTAAAATGTTTCCCCTTTTTATTTCACTTTATCTGGAATTGTGTTTTTTTAGTTTACATTTCGGTTTCAGGAATTTTGTTTTGTTTTCTACAAATCAAATCATTTTTTCATTGGGATCTTTATGTTTTTGCATTGACTGGTTTGTTGAAGCTATTTGCCCTTCAGGGCCACCGTAAACTCATAATCATGAGGAGCTCTCATGCTTTGTACGTTTTAGAAAATGTGTATTGTCCTGTGTGTTGAAACATTTAAATTTTCAGGTAGAAGAAAGAAAAAAAAACTCATAAAAATGTGTTTCTATTTTTGCCCATGTGTCCTTCTAACATTTGCTTGAGAAACCTTTTTATGATACCTGGCTTTTCTTTAGAAGCTGCATGTCTGCAGTGAGATAAAGCAGCTGAGTCATCTAATAAAGAGGTCGAGGCAGGTTTAAGCACTTATAATCACATCCAATTTTCTGATTGAAGTAGACATAAAAAGCTGGATGAACTCTTGTCACAAAAGCTCCTCCATACGGCAGCGTCGGCCGTCAAAACCAAGCTGCTCAAAAACTGTAGAGTCAAAATGGTAAACTCCTATGTAAATTAGTTTAAGTGGGCTAATAGGAGTTCATGCTTCAGTAGTCTATTTATTCTTGGTCTGCTGCACTTACAAAAAAAGAAGAAACAAACAAACAAAAAAACAGACAGGAGTTGTGCAATTACCCAGTAAACAAGAGGACTGAATCTGTGACTAGAAGCTGTTGTACTCCGTTTAGTTCCTGCCACCATTGGGCCTTAAATGTTTGCATGCATGCCTGCCAAAACAGAACATCAGCATTCAAAACTAAATCTCTCTCTCCCTCTCTCTCTCTCTCTCTCTCTCTCTCTCTCTCTCTCTCTCTCTCTATATATATATATATATATTCGTTCATACATGTATGCATCATCCGTTGCAAAAAGGAATTTTATGCAAAATACATACATATAAATTGCGATAAATGGAAACCTTAAAGGTGCCAAAACATGTTTTTTTATGGGAGTTTGAAGTATTTAACAAATCAAATAAATCCCTTTATGCATTTGACCAATCGGATGAAGCCCTTTTATTTTAGATGCTTGCCTCCTATGTAGACGGGGGTCCTCTGGATTAAAGTTATATTGAGTCTTTTTCAAATTAAGCTGTTGCAGTGAAATGGAAATGGTGTGTTTCGTTTTTTTGCTATTTGCTCATGGATCACAAGTTATATTGTCATTGCAATATTGATCACTAATATCAAATAGCAAGTTTTCCTCATATCGTGCAGCAATTCATTTGATTAAAATTTCAAATTTTGCTTCATAAAAAAAGGGCATGGAAAAGTCTATGCAATGATGTTATTAAAGTTTAAAAATTTGACTGGAAAAATTTTGCATTAAAGAATTAGAGAATAACACATAGTAACATATAGTATCAGCTCAGTAAATTATACAAATCTTAATTTGCTTAAAAATATTTTTAAAAAAATATATATATATATTTTTGGAAAAAGCACTTTCCAGCAGTGGATGACTGACTTTTACACAGTATTTATTTACAGATAAAGAGCTTAAACACATGGGAGGAGGGCCTATGTGGAGTAACCTAAAACTCCAGGAGGCAACTAAGCGTTTAGCATTTCCCCTTTTTAGCTTCAGACTCTTAGTTTAAAAATAACAGCCTAAAATAAACCTGATTTTATCATAAAAGTGGAAAAACAAACCATATAAAAGCTCTAACTACAGATTCCACATGATGTAGGGAATGAAGTCTAAAGAAAATTTTGCTTTAGACTAATTTCTTTTCTCACAATTAGGGTATTTGGGCTAAAATCACAATTTATCATAAAGGTTCACTTTTGAGCATCATGGGGGAAACGTTCTGTTTTAAGACCATGACACACAGCCACTACGTACATGTTGCACATTTTCCAAGAATTAAATTTAGGTCTTTTGTTATACATGCATTATATACATAACTCACAAGTGTGTTTTGCGATCATCATTCATTGATGCGCGCAGATGTCCGTTGGAGGTTTCAGCTGACGGATCTTTAGGTGAATTTGGTTTTGAGTTGTTCAAAATTTTGGGTTGGTTAACAATCACACAGTTTATATGTATTTTACGTAGTTTAAATAGATGTTTTACATAAATCTAACACAACTGTGCATGATTTTTTGCGAGATGTATACGTAAATTTGAGGCTTTTCACAATCATTCCACGTGGGAGTAACACATTTTTCTCGCAGGTACCACCGATGTATAACTTTTCTATCGAATATAAAATTGATGCAAAAATTGACGCAAAAATCGCTAATGAACTCCATATAAACAGCACAATAATCACGGATAGGTTCATGTTAATTCAGGTGTTCTTTGCGTGGTTTATTCTTACTTCTTCCATGGTTTTTCACGTGGTTCATTCATGAAACATCTGTGAAAATTTCACGTAGAGACCACAACTATTCTCACTTTTTCCACGTATAGTCACGTATGAACACTTTTCATCTGTGCAATATGCACAAAATGTAGGTAGTGTGACTTTTAAGAAGACACTTTTAAAAGAGAAAATATCAAAAGCTGTTTGATACGTCCCCAATTATTCACAGAAACCCTGAAATAGTCCCTGTGTAGTGAGTTGGCCTTTGCCCTCAGGTTTGCAGGATTTTTCTCCGGAAGCACACATTCCTTCACTGGGCCAGAAACACACACACACACACATACACAAGGTGGAAAAGAGGAAAATCAAGAGAGACAA
>CM074492.1:25534335-25614721 GCA_037389245.1 Oryzias sinensis
TATAATCAGCGATTAAATATTTGTTAAAAGCATTACTTGGTATCAGCTTTCACTCTTGATTCATTTAGAAAAAGTTGTATTAAGTTGTAAATGTATATGCACACTGAAATTTGAATATATTCTGAGCATGTTCTGGTTATGAGGCCGGTAAACATGATAAAACCAACACGTGCAGCGACATCATTGCCCAGGGCATCATTCACAGATAACACGCCGTCTCGTTCAAATAGCGTCCCTACATTTTTTTTGTCGACAACTCTCTTCCCGGCCAGGAAACAAGCGCTGCCTCATCTGTGCCGCAGCGCCTCGTAATTTTAGGTATTCTGAGTCACAATTTACTAACAACCTCCTCCAAAATGACAAAGCGGGCCTGCGAGCTGGAGTGCAGCGTGGCATTTTGTCGAACCCTGCAGGAGGTTGGAATGAGAGTTCTGAAGTCCTGATAAGACCTTTCTGCAGATTCCTCCCAGCAAACTGCTGTGTCAGCTGGAGGGAAGAGTTGAATAAATCCACAACAACCGAGTGTATTCATCAGGCCTCTTTCAATGTTCACTGATAACTAACACAACATTTTTCCACATAAAATGAGCAAATCTCAATTTTTTTTATCCCAAATTAGAACCCAATTTTATTTGAAAGCTAATAAGCTTTTCTCTATTGAAGTGCTTTTCTTTAACAGAACATATGAAATTACATTTTTATTAAATACAACTGAAGGAGTAAGAAACTCCAGCTTTTCTTCCGTTCTGCTTTGTCTTTACGTTTACTTTCCTGGTGCAGCTCTGCACAGGAAAAGATGTATTTGCTGTTATAAAGCTCTGTTCTACTATATATTTTCTTTGTTACAACTATCATTATAAAATATGTTCATCTATGTCCATGTTTCTTACATGGTCTGGAACGAATACTCGATTGTAACGGCCACTGGGTGTCCGTTACAAAGTGATGGACACCTAAAGGAAAGTTCGGTCATATCTATAGTATTGCGCTAGTTGGTTAGGAACAACAGGAGGTGGACATAACATTCCACGCAACATAACATAACAACACATTCCAAAGTTCATCACAACAGAAGACAGTAGGAAAGATCGCTGTCCTTCAAATGGCTCTATGGTGGACATTCCTGTATCTCTATCAAATTTTACTATCAACATCTATGTTTCCTTTTATTTTAAATAGTTTGTTCCTTGTTTTTCTGTCTTGCCTGACCTTATTACTTAATACTGAGTAAATACCTATTCATACATAATTTTACTGTTGATTGCTAAAGGAAACTTTTTCAAAAATCTTCATAGCAATAAATGCTCAAGTCCCAAAGTTTAAATAATAACGCAAAATATGTTCGAAGTCTACCCCCAGAACTGGCTGTAACAACCGTAACCTACATCACCAAGTGAATGAGGGAAGTGAATAGACCAATGGACATAATGTAAAAGCGCTTTGGGTGTCTTAGCGCGAATAAATCAATCCATTATTATTATTATTAAAAATTACATTAGGAAAAATCCTTGAATCAATTTTTCCAATTTTTGGAGCACATGATAATATCATTAAATCAATCAGTTTAACCATTTTCAATAATTGATTGAGCATTTTGTTTTATTTTAAATTTTTTTATTATAGGTTAATGATGTGAAATAAAATAAAATAAATAAGGGTCCGTATTCTGCCGAATGACCGAGGTTGGTATTCAGTCTTCTGCTGATTAACAGCCGTTCTTCAGAATTTAAACAGAGTTTATAGTTCTCTTCGATGTTATGTCTGCAGACAATAGCTTCTTCATGTCAAACGTTTTTGGTGCTTCTAACTTGCCATAGTCTTCTGACTTTATGTCAGTTTCAAGTACCTACCTAGTCTAGCCTATATACATGTGTGTGTATATATATATAAATATATATATATATATATATATATATATATATATATATATATATATGTTCTTTTGCCTCACACTTGACCCAACATTAATAGTTGTAAGTCACGTTTTTGCCCTCATGTTACGACCACATTTTCAGATCTGGATCTCACCACATTCTCTTTGCCTTTCTGAAAGATAAAGACACATTTTTGCCAGAAATACCATGACTTCCTTCTTGCCCCAACAGTGATCAAACTCTAATAAAATCCACAGCATCTGAGTTTGTTTTTCTTTAGGGTGATCCATCTATACCCCCTAACAGCAAGGCAGACCCAGACTAAGGATAATATGTGTGGTACTGTTTGGAAATCCATCATTTTGATGGAATTTAGGTTGTTGTTTTTTTATGTTTGGTTGGTTGTCTTTTATTATATCAGCATGGATGTGTGTGGGTGTGTGCATATGCATGCATGTATGTGTGCGCTTGAGTCTGGTGTATTTTTCTACACATGGTCACATTGTGCAGTAGCAGTACAGGCACATACAAAGCTGAAAGGCTCATGCTCAGATCATGCATCACACTGCTCTCTGAGCATGCTCACACAGAGCATGTGCTGTCCTACATGCAGCACACAAACAGTGACAATTGAACAGTTTTCAGAGATGAAGCAGATGTAACATTGGTTAGTATGCAGGCTTTTTAAATTCGATCCACAACATGCTCCCACCCTGAGCCACCTGGAAGACTATTACAGGCTAACTGGCAGAAGTGAATGCAGAGATTTAAAGAAAGAGCATAAGTGACGGGGAGAGATCGAATGGCAGGAGTATCTTGCGGGAAACGCTACAGCTATTCACAAACATACACCGCAAATGTGATTGACAGCTCCCTCAAGGCCTGTGGTGAATTATTCAGCACGCTGTGCAAGACCAGCAGACAGGAGTAAACACAGAACCAGAACATGAGGGAGACAGGTGGACCTAGAGATGGCTGTGGGTCATCAAAACTCCCCCCCAGGCATATTTTTATTTACAATCAATAGCTTTGCTAAATTTGACTGAATTTTACAGAAACCTGGTTGCACTCAGGCTCAAGGGAATTGAAATTCTTCTGGAAGAACATTTTGAAATTCATTGCATTCTTTCACCTGCTGCCTGCCCCCTGCTGGAAACAAGCATCTAACATTCAAATACAACACAAATAGACATGTTTTTCTCTGTAGCTGGGAGGGTTGAGCTTCAGCTCGTTCACTTACTCAAACCCAAGACTTTACAATAAAAAGTCTGGAAGATGAACGTTGTTTTCACAACTACAAACTACAGAACTACACAGAGACATCCCTACGCAGAAAGTAGTAAACAGTTTGGGAATGAAGTTTATTTAATTAAGTATGCTTGAGTTTAAGTATAGCAAGTATACCTTAGAACATGCAGTGTAGGAAATATACAAACAGAATACTTCTTCAGAGTAAATTGGAATATTTTAAGTTTACAATACATAGATAGCTTATAAAAAGTAAATGTCAAGTATACTGCCTCAGCTTTAGCAAAGACAAAGTACAATAGGGAGTTGGGTGTGGAATGAATTGTTTGGCTTGCAGAGAGTCCTGACATCAACCCAACTGGGCACCTCAAGATTCGTGGGCCACACAGCCTCCTTTGACAACATCAGAATATAAGCTTAGAAATGGGCTTCTGCACCAACCATCAAGCATTTTAATAGAGGAACTCCCACACCCTAAAACCTTCCCATAGGAGCTGAAGCTGATTTTGCTATTAAACTATACTAAACTTTACACACATGGTGATACTTCTGTTCTTATTAGTATAAAAATAGATAAGTCAATATGTTTGGTAAATGACAATAAAAATAGTGCTTGGCTTGGTGAAAGTAGTCAGGAAGGTAATAGCACAAACTAAATCACAACCAAGCTTTATAGCAAGAATGTTTAGATATAATCTCGAGCTAACCGCCGTTTTATTTATTTCTTTATGTGATGGTTGAGGACGACTAATGAGCAGTATAGGTTTGAAGGGCCAAGGACATCCTGCACTTCTCCATCCACTACTTGAAGGAAAACCATTGTACCTTCAGTCTCCTGCTGAAGTGGGCTGTAATTTTTCAAGCAGACAGCAGGAGGCCCATCGGGGACATACAGTACCGGCCTTTGTTGCTGAGACAATTCAGTTAAGTATCTGCACTTTTACTGTGAGAAAAAAAAGTTTGCCTGTGTGAAGCTTCTTAATGCGGGGCATAGTGACTTTTGCTTACGAAAATCACAGGAGCAGTCGCCGCGTTTCTTCATGAGCGCGGCAGGGCTGTGCTAGGCGCGTGTACCGGCCAGGTTTTAACAGGTTTCTAGCTGCTAGACTTTGACTGAAGGCCCAACTCAAATTGCAAAAGCTGCGACTCAGCAACCTTGGACTGGGGCAGTAGGAGGTATATACACTTTCACCTCTGCATGTCGGTTCTGTGGAATCCTGCCTGGATTACTCTTTGAACTTGGTTTGCATTGAACTTCATGGAAGTGAACTTGTTAACATTTATACGGAAAATGAAGAACAGATGCATTTAATAGAGCTGACCACTGTTTTTCTGTTGATCAATTGTAAAAGTATCCTCACTCTATGCATCTGTATTTTTTTGTCTGTTTTCATTGAGCACAACATTTCCTCTGAGAAGAATTTACTATTCTGTTCCTGGCCTGCTTTGTGTTTTCTCACACTGCGGCTCCAGTTGACTGATTACATTTGGGTACAACGCACATAGTACATATTTATGAATTTGATATTTCTGTGGATGTTTAATGGCTTCTAAAACGTTTTGGTGATTAGGAATCTTTGTTGATGCTGACGGGGGCCGAACCAACATACTTTTTGTTTAGCTCTCTGGGCAGATTAAGTACAGAGGCATGATTACAAATACAATAGCTTTATCAGGCAACGTGCAGATGTTAGCAAGCATAATTAGTTTGATGAGCAGCTTCTACATACAGTATATCTCATAGATACAGCTTTAGAACTTAATAAAATAAAAGTTGACTTGTTTGTTCTCCGTATTCACATATCTATACACAAAACTGTAAAAGTGTCAGTCATATAAAATGGTAGAATTTAATTCTATTTAAGAATAGAATTTTAGAATAACATAATCACCTGGCTGCTAAATCAACCTCTGACTTCCAGGGAAAATCAATGAGTCTCTTAAAAATGTGATAAATAAACTTTTATTTATTTATTTATTTATTTATTTATTTATTTATTGCTAATGCTACTGTCAGCATGTTATGCCAGCTCCAGCTAAAGCTAAAGAACCAGTGCTGTCATCTGCAGTTTGGTGTGTGGTAGAGCGCTGAAAATAACACCAGTTTGGTTTTGTGTAAACATAAAGAAAAACATGAAGCTAAGTTTTTATTTAGCTAAACAAAAATGACATATATAAAGGCCATGTCACATAGCCACTGTGTACTTTTTGTACATAATGCACTGATGAAAATTTGTCTGACGTGAATATACCTGGAAAAAGTGAGAAAAGTTGTGGTCTGTACGTAAAATTTTCACTGATGTATCACGAATGAACCAGGTTAAAACCACAAAGTGTGAATAAACCATGCAAAGAAAAATTGACTCTATGTTTGATTCATGGCCTTACCCAGATGAATCTTTGTCTTCTCCACTTCCGATTCAGGACATGCTAGAGCTGGACAATTTGGTTATCATGCTGAAGAATGAGCGCCAGCGCTTCTCACCTTTGGGTGTTCTTTGTGATCTCTTCTGGAACTCAAGTACAGAATTGTGTATTCATAGGATGAATAGAATGGATAGAATGCTTGAGGTATGAAGGATCTGTTGAGTTGCCCTTCACACCATACCTCAATCTTGCATGAACCAAGTGTGATTATTGCGATGTTTATATGCAATTCATTAGTAATTTGTGCTTAAATTATATATATGTAACGTGATCTGTGCGCCGTATATACGCTATAAAAGTTATACGTTGGTTGTACATGCGCCAAAGGTCTGTTAGACATACGTGGAACAGTCGTTGAAAAGCCACAAATTTGTGTATGTGCACCTCGCCAAAATCCCACACAATTAGAACTACGTAAAATAAGCATAAACTGCATAATTCTCCACTGACTAAAAATTTTAAACAGCTCAATACCAAATCCAGATACCCGTCGGCCAGAAGTTCCCAATGAACACTTTGCGCATCGATGAATGACGGATACAAGGAACACGCAAGGAATTATGTTTATCACACTTGTAACACAAAAGACCACAATGTCATACATGGGAAAATCACAAAATGCACATTGTGGGTGTGTGACAAGGCCTAAAAAGGGTCAAATGTTGTTAAAAAACATATTTATAAAAATGAAAAAAGCCTGATTTTACTTTCTCCCAACTTCAAAGCCTCCATTCAATTAAGGTTCCTATAATCTCTCAGCAAACACTTGTTGTTGGGTTATAACTTGAGATGGGGAACCTGAATGTAGGAGTTCTTTATGTAAAAAGTCAAACAGGGCACATTCATCTGACTGTGTTTTACTCTGATGCTATGAGACATTTGTTACATTTATCTTGAATAAAACTACATGGCTTTTTCAGTTTTGTTAAGTGTAAAACTGGCTTAGCTGCATGCCGTCATAAAGGTGTAACACGGAGTCATGGATTATTGGAGGAAAAGATCTGACAGGTGGACTTTCAAGCATCTTTCATTTTTCTGACACTCTTCCAGTGACTCATTATGCAGAGTTGCTTTTGATTGACAGACCCTGAAATCTAAATGAAGAGTAAGCGCAATAATTACTCTGAGTCACTGTATTCGTGAATGAACAGAAAGACAAGCCCCCCTCCCCCACACACATAAACACATTTGAATGATTCAGCGTATTGAGCCGTATTGATGCTGCCATTTCGCCATTCGGTCTGATTATTAGCCTTGGCTGGAAACACATGGACAGCAGTCTGGCCACCTGAGCTGAATGTCAGTTTGGAACTCATTCAATCCTCTTCTCTGCAAGACATGATTGATCTGCTCAACCACATACAAGAACCAATTGGATTTACCTAAATAAAAATGGAGCTTGCTGGTTATCCAACCACTGCACGCATAACACGCATAACCAGATTATTGCTGGTACCTGGCCAGTCTGTTTGCCGCCCATCATCCATGAGTCTGCCTGTTGTCTTTCTTGAAAAGGTTTAGCCCAATTGTGTCTTATTCAAGCTGTATAATTTAAAATATATATTTATTAGGGTCTTAACTACTATCTCAGAAGCCCCAAAACACTTTACAGTCACAGTTCCATTCGTCTATGCACACACATTCACATACTGTTGATGGCTCTGCTACCAAACACTGGCGCCAACTGTCACGTTCAGCTCGTAGTCTCCGAGGCCATCCTCATGGTAGAAGCACAGGCGGAGTCTCAGGACTTGGTTTTAGCCCAAACTTTATTTTCCAATTTCTTCTGTTGGCATTTCACAGTCATGGCCCAGCTCTAACCACCAACCAACAACAACCTCCCAATGGTTACAACTCCCACCTTTATAGGATTTCACCTTTGGGAGCTACCATCCACCCAGGTTCCCACAGAAAATCTATTTACACAAAATATTAAAATATGTACATTCAAAGTTCCCCTAACCCCTATAAAAATAGATAATTTCCCCATGCAAACATAGAATTCCTAAAACATTTCAATAATTCACTCCAATACTAAAATTTCTAATCTAAATCTCCCCTGTTAACTTTACAATGATTTTGGTTCCCTCCCTGGAACCAATATAAGGTCCTTGTACCCTTAGGGACCTCTTTAGCTGGCGGACCATTCCTGACACAGAAAACAGAGGTGAGTCACCACAATCAGACAAGGCACAGACATACATGCAGCAGGTGTAAAACACATGTTTAAATCTATGTGCTTTCACAGGTGCTCCTGACCTATAAGAACATCGCTGCTGCCGCTTAACTTTAACTGCATTAAACTAATAAACTGTGTCAATTAACCTTTTCTGTCTGTCTCTTTAATGTGACAACTGCTTGTTGTCACATCAACCTATAACCATCAGGAGCAACGTGGGGTTCAGTGTCTTGGCCAAGGGCATTTCGATGCATGGACGGGAAAGGCAGGAACGGAACCTGCAATCAAGTAAAACCCAAGCAAAATCAGGCCAAGTCTGATTGAGAGCACAGGTTGTTTTTTTTTCTTTGTTTTGTTTTTTTAGGGATTCAAAAGAACATAACAGAGCTCCAGACGACACCAACCAAACTTCTTTAATGTAGTTCTACTTGGCAAAGATGTGATGGAACTATAATCTGGAAAAAAAAATTGCCACATTGGCATAATATTACTTTCCACAAATAATTGCAAAATTGGAAAGACATGATGCAACATCTAAATAAAGCAAAACAAGGGTTTAAGTCCCAGTCCGATCATCTTTTGAGCTATTTTTAAAGTGTTACCAGTGGACTTTAATTTATGATTGTGCTTTTTTAAGCCAAAATAAAAAAAGCTCTGTCATTTTCTAGGACATATTTTATGCAGAGCGACATTAAAAATTCACCTCTGAGTTGTGGGCGGGGCTGTTGCCGCAGAGTAAGCATGCCCTCACTACCCATGCTCTATTATTTTTACACTCTCACCTGCTAGCTTACAGCCCCCCAAGCTAACATTATGGGTGCAACAAAAATTGTAAACATTGGAGCTATCCAGCCGTACAGTTTTGATCCAGATTCCAGCTCAGATGAGGAAAACAAAGACGTACATGGCTCTACTTGTCTACAAGTAGATGCATAACAGTGGAGGGGAGCTTGTGGCCTGCCAATTGTAGCATCAACGTCAGACCTACAACCACTTTTCCTCTGATCTTCATTCATGATGAATTCATGCAATATTCTCAGAAATTGAATTTCTTCTTTACATATGTCCACCATCATTAGAGAAATGCCTCAAAAACAAGTTAAGGACACATTTTTTATTGGACTAGGTCTTTAAAAAAACGGCTGGCACTGGTTTGAAATATCCAATAATGTACGCCTACAGGTTTGTTTTCTTCACACCTTGCTGTTGCCAAAATACAGAACATATTGGGGTATTCTAATTTTTAATACTTAAAATAATTTTTTTATCACATACAAACACTCTAATTTTTTGTTTTTTTGTTTATCCATTGACTTGATTCCAAAAGTAGACCATAAATCAGAAACGTTTAGTATCACTCGCTACTTAACCCTTGTGCTATCCTAGGTACTTTAACATTGGGAGTTGGGTCATCTAGACCCACTAGTCAGTGCTCTGAACCTTTTTTCTTCAATGATTTGTGATCTTCACTGGTGTCCATGGATTACATGAAATCTTTCCACCTTTATCCACCTTTGTCGTGGTAGGGAGAACATGTCAATGGAAGGGTGGGGTCATCTAAGATAGCACAAGGGTTAAGCCGTTTTTCCACCAGTTAATGTTTGCACTCACATTAACGAGAATTTCTGGACGGCAACTTTGTACTTCATTCATTTTAACCCTTGTGCTATCATTTTATTTATTTTTTTGTTTGATGATCTTGCAGTCTATTATTAACAACAATCAATGTGCATTTACATATGAAATACAGCGTTGGAAGGGCTGCACGGTGGTGTAGCAGTTAGCGCAGTGGGAAGGCCCTTGTTCATATCCTGGCTGGGACCTTTCCACGGAGTTTGCATGTTCTCGCCATTCATTCCGTTCTCTTGGCAATCCGTGTTACTCCCACAGTCCAAAAACATGCTTCATGTCTTCATGATTGCTTCATGATTAGTTAGTTACTCTAAAGCATCCCTAGTTGTGCATGTGTGAGTGTGTGTGTGTGGGAGTGTTTGTGTGGCCCTGCCTTCACCCATCAGTAGCCAGGACAGGCTCCAGTTACCCCATGACCCCGGAAGGGATATAGTGGGTTAAGAAAATATATGGATACA
Source organism: Oryzias sinensis (assembly GCA_037389245.1). Classification (NCBI taxonomy): domain Eukaryota; kingdom Metazoa; phylum Chordata; class Actinopteri; order Beloniformes; family Adrianichthyidae; genus Oryzias; species Oryzias sinensis. The sequence goes on from CM074492.1 coordinate 25,544,154, forward strand.
GCATAGGATGAGAGGAATGAGATGCAACTGAAGAGACTCGGGTCTAAACAAAAAAGATATCAAAGCAGATGACAGTGGGTCATTTTATTCATACTGTGGGAAAAACTTTATGAAGTTTGGTCAGGTTAATTGCAGATACAACTTCAGCTACATATGATAGAAAAACACACACAAATGACAAAAAAACTGGTTATAGCTGTTGCAATTTGACCACATAAAATGTTTTCATCAATAGGATATTTTATGTATTCTGATACCATCATACTTTTGGTAAGACGTAGTTGGTATCTTTCATTTAAAATTTAAATAAAAGAGTTTTTCATAAGTTTCAGAGACTCATGAAGCTGCAGCAACAATTAAAAAAGCTCAAACTGCAACAGAATATAACCAACGAAAAAACTACATCAATAATGTTACTATTGTCTCTTGACTAGATTAGTCATGCACAGCGGAGACTGTCCCTTCAAGAATGTTAGTACAGTTAAAAAAGGTCCTTCTACCTGGCAGAACTTCCACATAAGACACTCACTCCAGTGTGCCAGAATATGAATCTGCAGCAAAGTAGTTTGTTTAATATAAGAAATATTTAGAATGATTCTCATGACCTTCAAAGATCAAAGTCATTACAGTTTATTTTGTTTTGAATGAACATATACAACAGTGTCCTCATGAGAAGTAAAATCTCAAAAAGAGCATAAAATGGGACAATAATTTGTCCCAAAATCCTCTATAAAAATATCTATACTAAATAGTCATAAACCTGCCTCAAGTGTTTTGATGTTATTTTCAACTGCTCTTCGTTTACTTTCCGAGAGTCCAAACGTATCAAAAATGTGGAAGAACTTCATCAGGACTTGATGATCCGTAAAATCACATTGTGACTGGTTGAAGACAAAAGAAAGGAAAAAGAGGCATTTTAGGAACACAAATTGGATGTGAATGTGCTGCGGCAGGTCGCATTGACATGAATCTGTGACGAATTTCAGGTATTTTTTTGTTGGAGTTTGTGTTGTTTTTGTGCTACAGCAGTTCCAAGTCATTAGAGAAAATGAACACTAACCCACTAACCTAATAAGAAAAATAAGTTTCATACCAGTCATAGCCAATTGTAGCACAGCCCTTTATGAGGGGTTATGGCAGATAAATGACAAGTTCATATCCAAGTCAAGTATCACGCCACTGTCCACAGTCTGAGACACGTCTCAAGTCAGGTCAAAGTCCCAGTCAAGTCTCAAGCCTCTTGTTAGACCAGGTCACATTTCAATTCCCTGTCTACAAGTCCAAGTCACTCCTCAAATCCCTGGCTGTATAAGAAAACTGGACTGAGTGAGTGTGACATCACCCACAGAAAATGTCTTCTGGCTCCAACAAAATGAAACCAATTCAGTCGCCATTTTTCAAAGATACAGACGCCACCGTTTGGAGCCAGACGAGGTTAGTAAGGAGTGATTGGTCCGACTCGGTCTGAATCTACCTCTCTATGGCAGCTACTGTCATCAATCAGTTTGGAGTCCACACCCTTCCACTAAAAGCAGGCTCAGAAGAATCTCTCAATCAGAAGTTTAAAGTGTTCAAGGTAGGGGTCAGCAGGCATCACATGCTTTTATGGAGACATCTTATTGGCCAGTTTATGACCTAAATAAATTGTGATATAGAAGTAATATCATGGGGAAAAAATAGGATTAGTGAGAACATGTTAAAAAAAAGGTATCAGAGTAAAACATTTACTCTGACAAATATAATTATTGAGTGATAACTGTTTTTTTTATCAATAGAAGTCTACCAGACTTTGGCTTCTTTGAACCAGCAGGTACTCTCTATTTATAACGCTAGGGGGAAGAGTCGCTCAGTCCAATTCTCTTCAACAGTCAATAGCCATAAGCCCAAGTCACATCTCAAATCTATGGCTACAAGTTCAAATTGTGTCTCAAATTCTAGGCTACAAGTCCAAGTCAAATTTCAAATCGCTGGCTACAAGTCCAAGTTGTGTTTCAAATCCCTGGCTGCAAGTCCAAGTCACGATTCAAATCTGTGTTAACAAGCCAAAGTCAAATCTAAAATCTCTCGTACCTAGTCAAAGTCAAGTCTCAGGTCTCTGGGTACAAAGCCAAGTCATGTCTTAAACCTTTGGTTGATAGACCCAGTCATCTCTGGAATTACTGGTTGCACGTCCAGATCAAGTCTTAAATCTGTGGCTACAACATTGAGTCAAGTTTCAAGTGTTTGGTTGTTAGACAGAGTCAGGTCTCAAGTCCATGGCTACAAGTCCTAATCAAATCTCAAACTGTTGGTCATGAGTCCACGTCTAGTTTCAAATCCCTGGCTACAATATTAAATCATGTCCCAAGTCTCTGGTTGTTAGACAAAGCCATATCTCATATGCCTGGCTACAAGTCTGGGTCAAGTTTCAAATCTATAATAACAAGTCCAAGCTGAGTCTCAAGTTGTATAACTTTTAAATTCCTACCAGTGTGATTTGCATGAGACTCTAGACAAATATGATGTGAAGACCGTCTCCATTTCAGAAAATAAGGATTTGAAATTTCCCGATATTTACCCTGCATACTTTATGAATGACTTAATTGACCTAATGGGCAGCAGTTTTGCTCAGGCGGTAGAGAAGGTAGTCCAATAACTGAAGGGTTGGCAGATCGATCCCCGCCCTCCCCAGCCAGCTGTCTCCCCCCGAGCGCGGCCAGTTCGCAGCTCACCGCTCCCCCCAGGGAATGGGCCAAAATTCGGAGAAGAATTTCCCCATTGTGGGATAAATGAAGTATCAATTATTATTCCATTCATTCATCTTCTTCCGTTTGTTTCCTTTCTGGGTCACGGGGCTGCCAGAGCCTATCCCGGCCACTTGTGGGCGAAGGCAGGGGATGCCCTGAACGGGTCACCAGTCTGTCACAGGGTATTTACATGTATTATTACTTCTAGTTTTAATGCATGAGGTCATTACTCTTTGAGGACTAATGATTCTTCAACTCTTTTCTATAATGTCAGTATATATTGGTTGTAGTCTGGTGTTTTGGTGCTGAAACCAAATTGTCTTAGTCCAGCCAATTAAAAATATTGACTGTTACCGCAACCGTCTTTCTGTGAGCAATCAAAGAACTTGAAATTCATTCCACATTTCCTGATCTGAACTAACAAGAGCACACCTCAGGGCAGCACCGAAGGGAAATAAATTGGAATTCTTCAGGTTACCTCCATGCCGAGCAGCTGTGTGAAACTGTAATCAGATTTAAACTGGAGTCCATCTGAGCCCAAGTCTCCCAGCAGAAAGTTCCACATTAAAAGCTGCTCATTCTGCAGCTCTCAGCAGCCTATTGTTGCTCATTAAAGCAGTTCATTTTTGACTCTATATGTGATTACACTCTTGTGATTCTCTGTATCAGAATGAGGTGACGCAATGGAAACCTCTTTTGATTTCTCTGGTGTTCTCAGCAGCAGCTGTGCTGAAAGACCAAGGGACATTTCAGGTAAACTGCCTCACTTCTCAGACATTTCTGCAGTCTATAAACCTCCATGGTCACTCTTGTACTCAGGGGTGGCAAAGGTAGGCGATTGCCTGAGGCCCCCAACACTAAGGGCCACATTTGGGCCCCCAAACTGCTAAGTCCCCGTACGCAATTCCTAAACCTTCTTCATTCCATTCAGGGTCATTAGGTCAAGTGATCATGTCTGATATGATGAAGCATTAAACCAGGCCAAAGTTAGGCATGAGTTAAACATAAAAGAATCCAGTATGACAAAATCAACAAATCAACTGATAGTTGACTATAAAAGATAAAAAACAAAAACAAAGAATAACTTGGTCTGTTAAAATTCAAACAAGCAAAATGATCTAAAAAAACTGTAGGTAATTCTACTTGGTTAAAAAAAATTATGGTGTAACTAAAATATAAAGATATCTATCAAGGACGTCATATGCCAGGAGTTAATGGGACCAAAATCTTACATAAAAAATACAAGATGACCTTATTAAAGAAACCGATCAGCAGGTAAGGCTTTAAAAAGATTAAGTTATCCAAACCACTGGTGTTATGAAGTGGCTGCTCCAAATGTTTTTGTTCTCTAAATCCCACAACAAATGAGGAAAAAACAAACAGAAAAATGACACATTTATATTAAATTGAACAAAAGGCCAATTCTTTCTTTTTTTTTGAAAAAAAAAATAGAATATCCTTGCATATTTATCATCTGCTTTAAACAATTTAGCGGAGACAACTAAGAGAAAGCTGCAAAAATATAAAATTGTGTGGGATTGTGCGGTAATGATATGGTTAATGTTAAGCTAGAAAGCAGAGCTTTAGGGAAAAAGCTAATAAATCATAACTAGAATTTATTTATATTTGAAATCAGGTCTTTTTTGTTGTTATTTTGTTGCAATACCAGCCAGTTTAATTAAAAGAGGGCTGTGCTCCCAGCCAAACTCAAAGGCTATATAATAATTCTGTCAGTTATGAGAATTATAGTGTTGTTTTAATGCCTTGTAGTTTGTTTGGTGCTGTTACTTTAAGACAGAAGTTTTTTTTTTTATTATTTTTTTTATTAAAACACTTTCAAATTATCCTCAGGTACAGTAGATCTTGAAATAAATTATTCAGAAAAGCCTGAACTTGTTCAGCCATTTATCACTAGACTTGGTTTACTCAAATTCTGGAGACCAGCAGATCTGTCTTTGTGACACCAGCACAGAACACCAGAAGCCTGACATTACTACACACACACACACACACACACACAATATACACATGCACATGTAGTAAATACATATGTGAAAGATTTTTGGCGTTACTTGTATAAATTGATTTAAAAAAAAAAAGTAATTATCTTCCATAACTCTACACCTAATTAGCTCTACAGGCACTTTAGAGATCTTCAGTACTTTAATTATTCTCATAAATGCTGAGAGGCTCAGATCAGCTGGTGGGTGGAGATTTTTTAGGTGTAGCAGAAACATCTTTTGTTATAAAAGTAGCCGTGCATTGAGCCCCATGTTTTGTTTCAAACAATAGTCTGAACAACACATATCTGTGCAGAGGACTTTTAACAAAATATTGTGTAGACAATTGATCCAAATGCTGGTTGGAGAAAGAATAAAGCATTTTAACTAATATCTAACAACTAAAGAACAACACCGAAGTGTAACAGTAGTCTGTAAATGGAGATAATGTTACACTGCAAAACTGAAATTTGAAAAAAAAGCAAGGTTAATAAAATGCACAATCAGATATAGCAGGTTTAAAGATGGATGGAGTGGATGGATGGATGGATGGATGGATGGATGGATGGATGGATGGATGGATGGATGGATGGATGGATGGATGGATGGATGGATGGATGGATGGATGGATGGATGGATGGAAGCACAAAATGAGTGAAAATGGTTGGATGGGGAAATAAAACTTTAAACTGGTGGGGACATTTATGGCTAAAACTGCAGCTCATTTATCCAAAGTACTGTTGTCACATAGTCTCGGTTTTAGGGCAGCTAACCTGACAGGCAGATGGAGGAGAGGAGCAGTGAGGCCATAGGAATCCATAATGATAGCAACTCCCACCTACATTTTAGGAGCATGACATGTGGAGGCGCCCAGGAGAAGGATTACAAGAACTGAGTTCAGATGGTCCAGACTTCCTCAGAAGCCGCAGCTCAATCCACCGGAATATTTCCAAAGTTTCCTAACTCTGACTTGTTTTACTAGAGAGTTGTCTTGTCTTAGTAGCATGTGTCAATATTTTCCAAAAATAAGAAGGCAGGATTTTGGAAGCATATTTGCGCAAAAGCATAAGACACATGGAGATCCCTGCATGCGTGCAGTGCACTCTTACCTTTCCTCAACAGCAGAGCAAAGCAGCGCTGGGAATGTTGTGCTCACACGTGCACCTCAATTAAACCGACAGGTGCGCACACGCGCGCAATTAGACACAAGCACGCCCCTCTCGTTCCTCTCACCACCCCAGCGGTTCTTACCTCCAGACCTGCCCCAGCTGGAGGACGTGGAGCACCGTTTGAAACACCCACATGCAGATGGTGCAGCACCTCCGTGGGGTGCCGACCCTCCCAGCCGTGGCAGGGAGGGTGGAGGACGTGTACACCGGTGTAACATTCGCAGCGTTTCCCGCTGCCGCGCTCGCTCCGCGCTGGTCGCTGTCCTTGGTGCTGAACGCGTTGTCGCCCGCTGTGACCGAGCCGCCCGCCGCCACCGCCGCGCAGCCACCGCTGCCGCTCGCGGATCCGTCCGCGGCGCCGTGCTCCGTGTAGTCATACATGAACCACCTGAAACTCAGCACCTGCACGACGGCGGACGGCACCACGACAAAGACCAGCGTCAAGCCGAACCACCAGTAGTCGCCTCTCAGGTAGTAGTCGGCGGCCAGCCACAGGTCTGTGGCGCCGTCGGAGAAGAAGACGAGCAGAGCGCAGAGCACCCAGCAGCAGTCCAGCAGCGTGTAGGGCTTCCCGCCCGTGGCGCTGCAGCGGGGCCGGGCGGCGGGGTTCCCCGGCTCCGAGAGGCTCCTGGGCGTGTTGTCATCCTCCACAGACACCGCTGCTCCATCCGACTTAGCGGCCATGTTGGTTAGAATAGGAGAGAAAGACAGAGAAAGAGGTGGGGAAACGGCAAAGAGAGGGAGGGGGCTGTCTGCGCGCAGGAGAGAGGTAGGGACAGAGATTACATCATAACTAGCCTCATTATCAGCCAATTAATTGTGAGGAATCGTCAGTTAGAGCGCTTTTAACACCGTGACACCGCTGATGTTTTCAGCTGGACCCCCCCACCCCCTCCTATTCCTCCTCCCCTGACCAGCAGGGATGTGATTTTCCCAAACCGTAAATCCTGCAGCTCAACATAAAGGATCCGATATGAACTCAATTCGGTGTCAGAATCGTCGATGTTCACAGAGAAAGCCTCCAGTAAGAAGCAGAATGGGGGTGGGGGGTGTTCTCATAGCTCATTTTGGGGATCTAGTCTAATTGAAGGACAATGCTGTGGTGTCCTCCTGCTTTACATCTGGGCAGGAGCATGATGTCATCAGAACCCCTACAGTCACCAGGTGAAGATCAGACTGTTTTTAGGGGATTGTTCTGTCTACACCCACAGCAATGCAGAGCAAAGCAAGCGCAGGTTAAATGCCCTGATTCATTTCCCTCCTTTAGATGACTAATGGGACCCCCTAAACCACGTTCCATCATAGTAAAATTCTGCAGAAATAGCATTTTCTTTATAGTCTTGCCCTGAAAAACTAAAGCTATGCCTCACTTTAACTTAAATAATGGGCAGCAAAAAGCAGTAAACAAAAAGGGCAAACATACATATCCTACAAATGAAAATCCTTAACTCTGTACAGTGTATTCCAGAAAATATGAATGTTTCTGTTTTAAAAAGTTGTTTAAAACAGAAATGTTGCTGAACTAAAAAGTCTGACCTATAACCTAGGACCTTGTTAGGCCTCCCTGAGCATGAATTACTGGCAGTCAGTCTGTGGATCCAATTAGTTGTTTCTGGAGAAACCTTTAGCTCTTTTATACTTTGTTTCCACCAGTCCAGTCTGGTATTTTGAGCGTTTCATTATAAAATTGACCAATTAAGCTGGACCTAATCATACAATTTTGGGGCTTTTCGTTGTTTGTAGGCCAAAAAAATAAATAAAAAGACTGGCAGCTACTGTTGTGACCTATTGATTGGCTGAAGGGCATAACGACAAAAGAAAACTCCAAGAAAGACACTATTCTTCTTCGCCACCTACAATCTTCTCTTAAGCAACATTAAATGACTTGTATATACAAAGAAACAAGCTTTACCCGTCATGCACCGTGACGGTCCAACTTTGAGTAGAAACGTTCCCCTGATTTGCTTGGACCAATCTATACCGTTTTAAAATGCACCAAGCTTGTCCATATTGTTACATAGCTTCTTCTAGAGCAGGGGTGTCAAACTCATTTTCACTGAGGGCCTCATCAGCATAGTGGCTGTCCTCGAAGGGCCAGATATTTTTTTGATTTGATTTGAAATGGTTTATTTCAAGCAATCAAATAGGAGTAATACACACAAAAGCAATATAATCATCAGTTATACATTCATACAGTAACTAATCAAACTTAGGATAATTAGACATAATTAATAAAAATTGCTTGAAAGGGAGTGGAAAGAAGCGAACTTATATAATCCCACCCCGTTATACTATAACCATTTTATTACATGATTTATCAATATCCGGTTCCTAGGTTTTATCAGACAGAATTAAGAATCATAAGGTATCGATAAAGCACATGACAAAGATGAATTACTTAATTATTATGTAAAAAATAACTTTAGAAATCAACATGGCAAATGCAGCATCTGAAATAAATGCAAATTATGTTACTTTTAAAAGTCATTCATATGCTTTAAAACATAATACTATATCAGTAAAATAGACACAACACTGTTTCAGGAGTTTTCATAGCAAAATTTCATCAAGTATCAAAAGTTAAAAACATGTGCAAAATTATGCAACATTAGGAAAGATTTTTGAATCATTTTATCAATTTTAGGAGCAAGTGAAGTAATATCATCAAAAGTCAATCAATTCAACAATTTTCAATAAGTGATTAATCATTTGTTTTACTTTTTTAAATTTTTTTTTTTTTTTTTTTTTTTTTTTTTTAATAATAAGGTAATGCTGTAAGGGAAAAATAAAAAGGGTCCATAATCTGTCGATTGTCCAAGGTTGGTATTTCTTCTTTTACTGATAACAGCTGATCTCCTGGGTTGAAAACAGTTAATAGTTCTCTTCCATGTTATGTCTGCAGACATTAGATTCAGGTCCATATCCTTCTTCAGCTGATATCAGCTGCGGTGAAAGTTGAGGTCAAGTTGTCTGCAGGTCAAAACTCTCTGCTGTTATTCAGGTGACGTCAGACATACAGAGAAAGTGAAGATTCCAGGTGTCATATTTCTTGAAATTATTTGGCTCTTTGATTTATTACTCCACGTTGATTCAGACGACCGTGATCAAACACTTCTCAAAGTCCTTCATGGTGTTCACGACCATAACCTTGGTGCGGTCCTCTGGACCGAGTGGTTTGACAAAGATCCTGCAGCCTTTAACCCAAGTGTTCTCAATCTGCTTACGCTTCCTGAGAAGCCGTGCATGTTTTGAGATTTCAGCATTCCTTCTGGTCAGATGGTCGTTCAGATAAGCAGCCGAACCCTTCAGGTTTTTCCTTTGGTTCATCAGAGCTAGCTTGTGTTTGTGATTCACAAACCTGATGAAGATCGCTGGTTTATCCGTCTCCTTTCTCCTGGGGAGCAGGTGGCAGGTCTCGATGGTATTGAGATCCAGGGAAATCCCTTTCGATGTGAGAAATGAATGTATTTGCTGCTCCAGCGATGCATCATTCTCCGCATTAGCACTGCTAGCTACGCTAGCGCTAGCATTAGCAGCGCTAGCTCCAGCTGAATTCAGCTTCGCTCGAGGCTTGATTGGTACTCCAGTGAGAATGACATTATTCATCCTTACTTGCTGTTCCACATCGTCCAGTCTTTTCTCCAGAGTCTCGACCCGGTTTTCTCCCTGCTCGTTTTGAGCCCGAAATCTTCGGAACTCTTCCATCATCTCCCAGAGTGGCGTTAGTTTAGCCGACACTTGATCCATAAAACTTTTCAGCGTTTCTTGAATAATGTCAAGAGATTTTTTGAGCTCTTCATATTCCTGGGGTTTCTTCGGGGGCATGGTCAGCTCTCTTTTTGGAGAAAATCAACTTCTTAAGTAATTTGAAGATAGTATCCGCAGAGAGCCGCGACCACGCGTCCTGCCTTAACCCCGGAACCGGTATGTAGATATAACTTCTACATGTAACTAAATGTAATGAAAAATAAATGTAACTACTCCTTAATGTTAAATAACTCATTGTTTATTTATTATAACTTTTTAAAGTGACAATTACAGTTGAATAGAAAACATATGTTTGCTTGTTACTATAGCATAAATCCGTTTACATTTGATTCTGTCAGGTTAGGTTAAATGGACAGTCTTTAAGTCCTAATGTTTAGTTGCCCAATCCGATATTTCAAGTCCAATTCCCCCTAGATATGAATAAATACAGAACAATTTTTATTTTAAGAAATTAAAAACTTATGCTCACGCGGGTAGAGCTGTGATGTGTCGGATTTTTTTATCACCGCGATGATGAACCACCAGGGGGCGCGGTATCGCGGTTAACCGCAGACCCCCCCCCTCCCAAAAAAAAAGAAAACACTAAATCCCCTGGCGACCGCATCAGAAATAAATACAATTACAACGTAGTATTCTTTATTAACAAATAAAAGTAACAACTAACTACTACCTATCTAACTAATGAACTAACTGTATAGGTGTTGTAGATTGACTGTGACTGTGTGAGCGCACTGCGTGGTGTGTAGGACTGGGAGGAGGGAGCGCGCACATGTGTGTTGAGGCTGCGTGTTGATTCTTCTGCAGTGGACCGCTCTCTAGCTGCACCCGAGTTTCACCTGTACTCTCTGGTACAGACATCTTCTCAGAATATTATGTACTGCCCAGTAATAAACAGACTGCAGACACTGTCACCTTTCTGGTAGCCGTGAAGCCTGACACCCATGAAGAACGCGGGGCAGGAGGCTCCGCCTTTGTTTATAAAGACACGTAACGTTGCACTGCAAAAAATAGTTCCCAAACAAAACATGTAGTGGTATTCATGGAAATCTAACAGCGCGCGTTCATGTTTGGTGTTACAGAGTGACTGAGAACAGTAATAAACCCCCCCCAACACAAAATCCTCCGGTGGGCGGCCGTGTCGCGCACTTAAGAACGCATGTAGCTTGTAACGGAAATGAATACAATAGAAATTAATAATTAGAACGCAGTAAATTTGTTGTATTTCCTCACAAGACGGAAACTTCTGTTGTAGAATGAGGATGTGTGCTTCTGAAAGCGCGCGCCTGTTTGTAAAGGGAGCCGCGTGCCACGTGCAGCAGAGGCAGTGAGAGCGCGCGACGAGAGTGACAGGCGCGGTGGGAGAGAAGGAGAGAACAGTCTGAAAGAAAGGAGGAAAGTCTGAACACAGGACTAGCAGAAAGAGTAAATTATCAGCAAAGATGAACGTGTTTAATGTTGTTGGCTCTCGCGCAGCCGTTGTCTCTCTCGCCGCCCGGGAACTCTCTCCCGACGCTGCGGCCGTCAAAGACATCCTTCTTCTCCACACACCGAGTTTGCTACTTAGCTTTCACAAATGGACACAGGAAACAATTTCTGTTCACTGAAGTGCGGTACCCACTCACTTCATCTTTCTCCTTCACTCATAGATGAGGGGTCCCACCTTCCTTTTATTTTCAACTGCACGTAAAAGCAACGTTTACATGTGCTGACGTAATTACGTATACCAGAACAAAGATTGTCTATAATGACAGACATCGCACTCTAACAAATGTGTTTATTATAGTTCAACCACGCACCATATGCTGAACTTTCAACAAAAAAAAAAATAGTGCGGTGATGAGGTCATCATCACAGCCCTACTCGCAGGCCACATAAAATGACATGGCGGGCCACATTTGGCCCGCGGGCCTTGAGTTTGACACATGTGTTCTAGAGGTTAAAGTAAATTTAAATTTAATAAATTTATAGCCAACCAATCAAGTAGGGTCTTTAAACCAGGCATTACACACACTAAATCCCCCTAAGGCCTTTGTCATAACTGCCCTTACAGGTGGATATGATCATGCAGGGGAGGCGGGGCGATGACGTCAGTGCTTTCTCCATGTGTCTGGCTGCTAACAGACACATGCTAGGAGCAGTGTCTCTTTGTGTTAGCGGCAGAGAAGAGGGTTTTGATGATTGTACACAGCTTCTTAGGACTACGCAGCAGCCTTCTGTGGTCCTCCTTTGGATGCACCGCGGTTCGACGAAACTTCCCCCTGGACGACTAGCTTTATCTTCAGACCGGCAGACCGGAAGTGCTGCTGGTGCAACGCAGACCTGAAAACTAAACCAACATATGAATTTGTGTTTCCAGTGGTTTCCGGACAAAATAAAGGCTGTGTACAATCATCAGGAGAGCACAAACGTCACAAAGCCATCTCCCCTGCCGCTAGCACAAGGCTGATCCTAGACATGTCTGTTTCTGTTGACAGCCGGACACACGGAGAAAGCACTGACATCATCGCCCCGCCTCCCCTCTGGAAATGCTAAGTCAAATTGAAATATGCGACACTATTCGCAGGGTGGATGTTAAAATGAAAATGCAATCCCCTCTTTGCATTTTCATTTTAATTATGATACAGAATAAGCGGTTTTTAAGTAGAAATTAAAAAAGCATTTTGAAGTATTAAATTTTTATTTTTATTTTCAGTCATTTGATGCAGTTAATTTTTTAAAATGAAAAACCATTTGTGTTAATCCATTTAATTGTCAAATTAGACATGTCTAAATAAATTTTGCTACACATTTACCAGAGAACTTTTTGAAAATGAAATGTCAAATACTATTTTCTTTATCATTTTAATTAAGTGACAGAATAAGCGATGTTGAAGAAGAAAATGAAAAAGCATTTTGGTGGATTGCTTTTTAACCCTTGTGCTATCTTAGATGACCCCCACCCTTACACTGACGTGTTCTCCCTACCATGACAAAGGTGGATAAAGGTGGAAAGATTTCATGTAATCCATGGACACCAGTGAAGATCACGAATCATTGATAAAAAAGGTTCAGAGCACTGTCTAGTGGGTGTAGATGACCCAACTCCCAATGGTAAAGTGCCTAGGATAGCACAAGGGTTACAGTCAAAAAATGCAGATTTGTTTTAAAAATGAAATAGCATTTCTTGTTTCGGCTTTTCTTTTTAATTATGCTACAGAAACGCTTCCATACACCTACAACTCTCCACCGGCCCAAACAACCCAAAAACTCACAGTAGCTGTGTGGGTCAAGCCCTCATACAGGTGCATGTGACAAAAACAGATGTCTCCTCTAAGACTACTCTGAACTTGGATCTTATGAAACAATGTACTAAACCGCCATTGACTAGAAAAAGTTATTCTGCATTTTGAAACTTAAAGTCCATGTCCTTTCCTTTGTCTTCCAGAATTTGAAACCTTTTTTTTATAATTCTTAAATTAATTATAAAATATAGTCCAATCCACTTTGTACTCATCTTATGTCATCCCTTCGATGTCACTGGTCCAACATTCCACATCTTGCATTCAGTCATCTGTGTAAGAAGGCTCCTGAAGCTCTAACTCCAGAGCTGTGTTTATTTATTTTTTTTTTTTAAATCGTCTTAAGGCTGTGGGTGTATCTGTTACTTGTTTCCATTCAGCTTTTCATTGTTTGGTCTTGGGTGCAGCACTCTGTGAACAGCCAGCTTCTTTAGCCATGACCTGTTTTGTTTGATTGTTGCCAACAATTCCAGATGGATGATGAGTTCTAGGCACAGGGATCTTCAGAGCCATTTTTTAACATCTGTGTCACCCTTAGCCTTCAGTTTTTAACTATTATTTTTTAGGCATTCATTTTAGTTTTTTTTTGTTTAATTTTCTAAAAGTTATCATTGAAAAATGAAAGAAATGATACATCAGTCTGCATGATATAAATAATTAAAATAAACAAAATGTTTACTGGTTTACTTTGATGCAAACAAACTTTTGGTGATTCTCTGATTCATTGAGATGCATGTTTATAATTGAAGCTGTAGGCAGAAAACAGGGTCTTTCCCTGCGGTATGAGCTTTTCCTCTAATTTTAGGCTTGGAATTCACAGTAAAAATTGTAACGGTCCAGTTTGAATTAAAGAGATGTCATTCATATCTGGTTTCTGATCATGCTCATGTTAAATTTTTTTCTCTTGATGAGAGATTTGCATGTGTGTTTTTGTGCTTGTGGGCAAAAGTCAAATTATAGCATCATTCTAGACAGGTTCACAGTTTCCATAGTGACGGTTTTCAGAACCCAGCAACTTGGTAAGTATCTTTATTTTGACTTAAAGAAACTGAATGCAGCCTTTAAAAGGAGGCCTTAATATTAAAATGTTTGAGCGTTGATAACACAGCAGTTCATAATTATTAATTAAAAAAACAAATGATTTAGATTTTGATTCTTGTGAAAAATGTGTGGAGAAAAAAGAAAGTGGGGAGCATTTTTCCTGTTAGGAGTGATTGCTTGGTTGTCATGGCAACATGAGACTAGGTGTGGTTGGCCACTACATTCACAAGTGGAGTCAGCTTCATCAGGGGTTGCCACAGCGAAAGAACCTCTCAGTCGAGGATGAGTTTCATGGTTAACTTGGCAAAGTTTTATGCTGGATGCCCTTCCTGATGGAATTCTCTCAATTTATCCGGGCTTGGGACCGGCACAAAAGCAGAGAAAGAAATAGGGAGCAGCCCGGATTCGAACCCTAGTTTCACGGACGGAAGGCGCCGCAGACCAGCACGAGCTAAACCGGCTCCACATTCATAGGTGGAGTAAAACCTATTAATTTGGTTCTCAGATTTTCTATAATTGTTTGCCTTGGTAACACTCAGAGTAATTTTGAATTGTCCGTAAGAACCAAGGTGAAAGACAGGTCTGTCTGTGATAAGAATAGGAGTTTGCAGAAGTTCTCAGTCTGGAAATGTTACTCAAGACTTCACGATTTCTATAAGAAATGAGAGACTAACTTTAATCTAAAGAAGGAGATTTTTGCACTAAGCAACAGTTTTTTTAGACTCATCTGATGTTACTTCTGGTTAAATAATGACTTAAAAAAACAGCGCAAAAGGAAAACTGTGTTTTTATGTCAAAAAAAATTAGACGGCAGTGTACTATTGTGTTTAATAGTTGTTGTCTTTTATTAGGAGCTTAATTTTGTAGGGGGTATTAAAACAAATAATATAATTAAAATAGGATCTTATTGCCCAGAGGTACAGTCCCTGCTGAGATTGTTTTCAATTAATTGAGTCATTAAAATGCTATTTTGAGGGTTTGTAATGTTCCTTTGAATAAGACCTTTATTAAACTAAGGTTTATTCATATTTTTGTTTTTGATATGCGCAGGCTAGCACCAAGAGTACATCCAGGCCAAGGGGTCCCCCTTACCCTATCCACCACCACACCCCAGTGGGCAAGAGGCAGCTATGCCTGCACTGCCACAGAGCTTCCATAGCCCCGCAAGCACCCTGGGTCACTAATGCTACGGTCCCAAACACAACTGCCACTGCGCTATGGGGCGGCACCAGCAGAACCTTCAATTTTAGCTTCCTCCGCCTGATATTTTTGATAATTGTTGGCGAGGTCATGATTGTAGTCAGTCAGGTGGGAATGATGAATTTACAAAATCGGGCGACAGCCGGGCGGCCATAAGGTGGTGGCAGCAGCTCTGATTGGACTAAAAGACCCAAAAAAGTGGACCATTCTGTCCCACTGGTCATTCACAACTCTAATTTTGAGCACACGTTAGAATCACGCCAATTTGCAAATGTTCAATTTTTTTAGACAACATGCCAAAGCACAATGTTCTGTTTTCTTTTGTATTCTTTTAGCATCAAACTGTGACAGTGAAGCAGGAAGAAACAACACAGGTCCAGATTCCAAGTAGAAGGCTTTAATGCCAAGAACAAAACCAAAACTCGGACTCGTGCATAGACATGAATTTGCTCCGACACATAACATAGAATGGTCACAGCTTAAATAGAGACAACACAACCCACATGATGCAGAACACCTGTGACTCTTGCAGGAGACGTCAAGAAGGGGAGGGCCTCCAGGAGAGACCGCAGCTAAGTCAGGCCTTCCATGACATAGGACCAGGTACCAGGTACTGCAGACCTTGACTCACCCTTCTGGGGCCGAGAAGTGCCTTGACTGTGTATGTAAGACCACCGTCCAAGTGACACGGGGCTGGAGGGGTTGCTGGAGTGGGATGACGAGGGTTGTCTCTGGCAGGTTCACTCTAACTGACATAAAACACTGGATGGACTCTTAGAGAGCGAGGCAGTTCCAGTCTAACAGCCACAGGTTTGATTATCCGCATTATAAGCAGCTTTGTGGATCCCCCTTAAAGGAAATTTAAAGGAATGTCAGTAGAGGACAGCCACACCTCGTCTCCCACCATGTAAAGAGGTGCAGCGGACCTTGAGCTGAAGCTCAACCCTGTATTTGCTCCAGATTCGGCGAGGGAACGCAAACGCGCCAGGACTCGAAGATGAAGCCAACTGTTCCTGGTGAGGAAACACAGGTGATTGATAACCATATGCAGCTTGGAAGGGTGAGTATCTGGATGAGTTGATTAAAGAATTGTGGGAATAATTAGCTCATGGGAGCTGGGACGTCCAAGTCCTGGGGTTTTTGCTGCACATGGCCCGTTGTGTCGGCTCCAAATCCTGGTTATACCTCTCTACCTGGCCAGTAGTCTGGGGGTGGAAACCTGAACTCAGACTAACCCTGATCCCAAGGAGGTTACAAAACTCCTTCCAGAGGGCAGCGATAAACTGGTGTCCACGGTCTGAGGTGATGTTCTGGGAAAGTCCATGTGAACGGACAAATGCTGAGAGAAAAGCACAGCTAGACCTTTGGCTGACTGGAGTTTCTGCAGAGGTATGGCGTGCACCAGTTTGGAAAAACGGTCTATGATGGTGAGTATGACCGTCTTACCTCTTGAATTGGGTAAACCAGTTATGAAGTCCATCGATATATGGGACCAAGGTCTAGACTGCACATGTAGTGGGTGAAGCAAACCAGCAGTGGGGTCCTGGGGATCTTGACACTGGCACAGATAGGAAAAGCAGCCACCAATGCCTTAATGTTGAGGGACATAAAGGGCCACCAAAAACGTTGGGCCACAAGAAAACCGGTCGTGGCTACTCCGGGGTGACAGGCCAGTCGTGAGGAATGCCCTTACTTCAACACTAGGATGCGCAAGGATGGAGGCACAAACAGACACCCATCTGGACAGGCGGCAGGCATAACAGTAGGATCGGGAACTGAAGCCTTAGCCTTGCACTCCAGAGACCAGCGATTGGTTCCCAAAACCAGGTGTTGAGGTGAAATAGTAGAGGGTTCAGCAGGCACCTCAGGCTCCTCCTCCAGCTGGAACTGGAGGGCGTCGGGCTTGATGTTCTTGCTCCCGAGTTGGTAAGACAGGGAAAAGTTGAACAGTCAAAGAACAAAGCCCACCTTGCCTGGCGAGGGTTGACGCTTGGCAGTCTGGATGTAGTCGAGGTTCTTGTGGTCAGTCCGGACCAAGAACGGTTGCTCAGCCCCCTCCAACCAGTGACGCCACTCCTCCAAGGCTAGTTTAACTGCAAGCAGTTCTCTGTTCCCAATGTCGTAGTTTCACTCTGCAGGACTAGGCTTGCAGGAGAACTACATAGAGGGATGGACTTTATTATTGGACACTCTCTGTGACAAAACAGCTCCTACCCCAGACTCAGACGCATCCACCTCCACAATGAATTGTTTGGAGGGATTAGGCTGAGTCAGAATGGGAGCTGTAGAGAAACATCTCTTCAGCTCTGTAAATGTCTCATCGGCCCCCTCATTCCAGGCAAAATGTACCTTCGCTGATGTGAGTTTATGGAGGGGTGCAGCAGCGCCACTGAAGCCTCTGATGAAGCTCCTGTAAAAATTGGCAAACCAGAGAAAGCGCTGGAGATGTTTGTGTCCAGATGGACCACTCTAGAATGGCTTTGACCTTAGTACTGTCCATCTGGACACTCCCAGGAGAAACCACATGACCTAGGAACGGGGTCAGCATGGTATGGAACTCGCACTTCTCATCAGTAAAGTAAAGCTGGTTCTCGAACAGGCGCTGGTGTACGGCTCTGACGCGCTGCACATGGGTGTCGATATCTGGAGAAAAGATCAAAATGTCGTCAAGATAAACAAAGACATATTTGTTTAACATGTCTTTCAGGACATCATTGATCAGACACTGGAAGACTGCTGGGGCATTAGTGAGGCCAAAGGGCATAACTAGATACTCAAAATGTCCACTAGGAGTATTAAAGGACAGCTAAGGATGGTCGCCCTGGTGCTAGTGTGCTCTGTGTTATGTTTGTCTTTGTTCGTAAATCGCGTGTCAGCGTGCTCTTACACCTGTGAAGAGCTCCTGACCATCAGAACCTTGACTCCGTCAGATTTACTTCCGTTTTTTTGGCGGCTGCGGCAGATTTAGTCCACTTTTTAAGAGCAAAAGTGAGACGCCGGAGGAGAGTGAAGCGCGCGGGAGTGCTCGTGCGTCTCCGGAGACGGGGCTCACGTTCGCCCTTACCTGGAATCTTCCTCTCCACGTTCGCTCACTCAGCAACAAAATGGATGAACTGGCATTGCTGATGCGTCGGAACAGTGACTTTTCTTCCTCTTGTGCCCTGTGCTTCACGGAGACGTGGCTCAATGAGCCGATCCCGGACTGCATGCTTCATTTGGAGGGATTCCAGCTTCTCCGCGCAGACAGACATCGGGACTTCTCCGGAGGAAAGTCCAGAGGTGGAGGTGTCTGCTTTTACATCAACGACGCCTGGTGTTCGGATGTGACTGTAATCTCTACGCGCTGTTCGCCTTCGGTGGAATATATCTTCATTAACTGCAAAACATTCTACTCCCCACGCAAGTTTGCTTCATTCATTCTGGCCGCTGTTTACATCCCGCCGAGCGCGGACGGGCACGAAGCCCAGCGCGCGCTCTCGGAGCAGATTCTTTGTGTGGAACGAACTTTTCCGGACTCTTTAATCATTATCCTCTGGGATTTTAATAAAGGGAATCTGAGCAAGGAGCTCCCTAGATACAAACAGTTTGTCAAATGCCCAACAAGAGAGCAGAACACGTTGGATCACTGCTATACAAC
The DNA here is from genome assembly GCA_037389245.1 of Oryzias sinensis. Classification (NCBI taxonomy): domain Eukaryota; kingdom Metazoa; phylum Chordata; class Actinopteri; order Beloniformes; family Adrianichthyidae; genus Oryzias; species Oryzias sinensis. Next base: position 25,562,973 of record CM074492.1, read on the forward strand.
AGTCAGCGGGGCTTCTCGGACCACGCCCTGATTCACCTCATCCCCGCATACAAACAAAACAAAAGCTGAAGCTCTCCAAACCAACAGTGAGGACTTCCAAGATGTGGACCTGCGAGGCTGTGGAGGAGCTTCGCACGTGTCTTGACACAACGGACTGGGATGTGTTTAGAGCTGCCACAGACAGTTTGGATGATTACACAGAAACTGTGACGTCATACATTCAGTTTTGTGAGGACAGCATCATCCCAACAAAAACCAGGGTTACTTATAACAATGATAAACCCTGGTTCACATCCAGACTGAGACAGCTGAGGAAGGAGAAAGAAGCAGCCTACAGAGCAAAAGACAAAGGCTACGTTCACACTGCAGGGCTTAATGCTCAATTCGGATTTTTTGAAAAAATCCGAATTGTTTGCAAGACCGTTTACATTTCCAAGTAAATCCGAACTTTTGTGATCTACAGTGAGACCGTGAAACGACCCAGAGTTGACCCGCATGAGCAGAAGAGTACTCAACGTCGAATGACGTCACTCGTTGTTTGCGGAAGTAGCTTACGTTAACATGGTTGTCAACAACAGTGTTGTCAACAGCGGAGCTCTTTTTTCATTAATAATTTTATTTTCACAAAGGAGCCAGCACAATAACAATCTTCCCATTTTAAGAAGGCATTGGAGCCGGGATCGTCTGTAACCACTGTTGTGGAATGTATTGGGCCCACGCGCGAGTTTGTGTAAGGGACAGGAAAAGAGCGCGTGCAGCGGGAGAGAATGTGGGGGCGGCAGTGTGTGCGCGTATTCATGTTGTGTGTTACGGAGGAAGGACAACGGTACTTAAAGGAGGTTTCCCCCAGAATAAATGCTATGGACTCTTTATTAACCCATTCCGGAGAATCCTGGAGAATCTAAGGGTCAGAACAGGGAGGAGGAGGATCCGCCTTGGGTCCCCCGCGCTTCTGACCACGGTCGGGAAGGGGAGAAAGAAAAAAAAGTACTCGCGAGAAATGCTCAACACCACGCTCGGCCATTTAGCTGTTAATTTTTTTCAAAAACCGCCTGGTTGCGATAAGAGCCCTGGAGTTTGGCCTGAATAGTGCTGTAACCCCAAATATTAATCCAATCCGTGACTTCGCTTCCCTTCCACTGACGGGTCTCTGGCTGCAGCATCGTCCGCCGTGGTCTCGTTCCCACCTATTTCAACGCAGAATGATGACGTTTGTTGCGTATCAATGACGTACGATTCGGATTTAGGTGGCCTGGCCGGTCAGACGGCGGTCGCAATTGAAAAGATCGGCTAAGTTTTGGATTCAGGACGGCAAACCCAAGTGGCCTGGGTCGCAATTGAAAAGATCGGATCTGTGTCATTCAGACTGTCATGAAGAGATCGGAATTGGGTCGCATAGGGGCAAAAAAAAACGGAATTGGGTCGTTTCAGCCTGCAGTGTGAACGTAGCCAAAGAGAGCTATAAGGCCGCTAAGTACCAGTTCTCAAAAGAGGTGGAACAGGCGAGAGCTCGTTACAATAAACGCCTGGTAGACTAATTCTCTGTCAACGACGTACGTCACCTCTGTTTGGAGAGGGCTTAGGCAAATCACGAACTACAAGCCCAGAGCCCAACACGCTGCTGACGACCTTCAACTGGCTGAGAGGCTTAACACCTTTTATGCCAGGTTTGAGGTCCCACACCCCTCCTCCCCCCCCCCCCACTTAACAGGTTTCCTCAGCAACTTTGGAGCCACATTCCTCCCCCACCACTATCACTGAGGACATTATGACCCCCCCCAGACCACCTCTCCCCGACTACTGTCTTCTTGGTTACAGAAGAGGAGGTGCTTAAGCTTTGCCGGAAGCAAAACCCACGGAAGGCTCCTGGCCCGGATGGCATCTCCCCTGCTACCCTGAAAACACTGTGCAGGTGAACTGACAGCAGTCTTCACAGACATCTTCAACACCTCCCTGGAGTCCTGCCACGTCCCGGCCTGCTTCAAACTGTCCACCATCGTCCCTGTCCCCAAAAAGCCCCGCATAACTGGCCTCAATGACTACAGGCCTGTGGCACTGAGTCATTCGAGCGTCTGGTTCTCCCCCATCTCAAATCCTTCACCTCCCCCCTCTTGGACCCTCTGCAGTCCACCTACAAAGCCAACAGGTCTGTAGATGACGCTGTTAACCTGGTCCTACACTTAGTTATTAACACATGTTTTAAATGTGTTTATATATGTAGGGACAGACGAGGATGAGGAAATTCTGATCCATCTGTGGATGGAGAAAGAGCCTGGTTTTTTTTCAGGCAAGCTCGTACCGGATGGGAGTCAAGTCACTTGTTGATCATGATCAGTCTTGGTTTGTTAATAAACGGTTAATCGTTGTCATATTGGAGTAAAGGTTTTTGTTGAAAGAGGAGAGGAGAGCAAGAAGGGAGGAAGAGCGACAGGAGAGTCTGTTAAGCTTACTTGAGTTGAAAATATTGTTCAAAAAATGTAATGTTACCGTTGTTTTTCCAATTTGTTTAATAAATGCATGAACAAAAATGAATAATTTACATGTTTTCTTTAAATCTGAGCCATTTTTAACAATCTCAAAAGGATTTTCATATAAATATCAAATGTACACATTTACAATTTCGTTTTATATGTTAACATTTATTCTTACACATGTTAACAATAATTGTGGTCCTCCAGAGATTTGTCCTCACAGACGGATGCCACTTTGCTCGTCCTGCATGTTCCTGGTGTCGTCCTGCTGTGTCCCAACATCTGTGGCTCCAAGCAGTTCCCTTTGCTGATGCACAGATTGTGCAGAATTGAACTTCGGGCAATGATTTTCATTGCAAAGGTTGGTTTTACTTCCAGTGCCTCCAGAAATATTGTTCTCCTCCTCATCTTTATCATGCCAAATGTTCTCTCCACCACAGAGCGTGTTCTGGAGGTCCTAGTTGTAACGGGCCTCAACCACATTCCTCATGGGTTCCCTGTAGGGTGTCAGCAGCGTGATGGGATGTGCAATGATGGATACCCACCATCATCCAAAAGGATCCTTCAGGTGGGTAATGTTTGATTTACACAAATTGGGCTTTTACGTAGAACCTGTGAATCATGGATTGATCCCGGATTCCTACCAAAATATCTATAAATTTGTCATTAGAGTCACATACAGCCTGCATTTGAATGGAATAAAAAAGCTTCCTGTTAAAATAACAAACTGCATTTTCTTTCAGGGGCTTTATTCTCATGTGGCAGCCATCGATGCTCCACACGACCTTTTGGAAGGTGGAAGACCACGCAAGCTGCTAAAAAACCAGAGGTGACCAATGGCAGTTCATTCCCACTGGGAAGCTGGATTAGCCTGCTCATCAGCTGGAGGATCCGGTCCGCCGTCCTTGTCACTCATTGTCACTCACAGTGGACCGTGGCATGTCAAAGGCCCTGGCTACCACACCGTAAGATGTGTCACACGCCAGCCAGAAAAGAAATACCAGGACCTCAGTCTCCTGTCCCCCCAGAGTGTGAGGAACCCGAAGCTGCTCCACCAGATGCTCGATGGTCCTGCGGGTCAACCGAAAATCCGATCTTGTGTCGGGCTGACTGTCAGCGTAAAGGGCCAGGACAGAAACCTTTATGTTTGCAAAGCAGCAGAAACATGGAAGACCCTCTAAAATGGAACATTAATTTATTTCTTTGAGGAAATTAAATCTCATTTTTTGAATGTTTCTATTTATTTTTGATGTCTTACATTTTAGTTTATGAAGTATTTTTTAAATGCTGGAAAATCTTGTGTTTTTTTTATTTACTGGGTGAAAAATGAAAGTATTTAAATGAAAGTATTTTTGTTTTAAACAAGTGATATGGTTTGACTCTGAATAAAAAATACTAAACTTTGAATTCACAAGTGTTTCATGTAGTTAGACTATACAACTCATAATCCAGTGTTTAAAAAGAATGTTGAACTCTTACCCAGCAGATTGTGTAACCTTGAGCACAATTAGTGATTAACTAAAGTTAAGTTTAACTAAAAAAAACCTTAAGTTTAACTCACAGGTTGTTCATGTCTGGCCAGGGCATCCAGAGGAAATCTTCTGAGACGTCTGCTTCTCCTTGCTGTCCTGTGATGCTGCATATCTGCTTGATTTCGGTTTGATCTCACGAAAAACGGTTGAATTATTGCCAACAGGAACACAGACAGATTCTTATTCAAAGCTATTTTCAGTAAGGTAGATCGTTAAATCATTCAGCGGATAAAAAATAAATATTGCCATAGACTAATTACTTGAGGTTTTATTTCTGAACAAATACATTAAATCAACACCAATGTGTTTGTAATTTTATTATTTATAAATCAGCCACGTTTTCCATGATCAGAACACAGCAGATTCATAAATAGTCTTTGCAAAAATGTTCATATTTATTATGTTTGTACTTTGACAAATAGGTGTCATTCCCCGCGTTAAATAGTAGTTCCCCTCCAGACCAGGTGGTGACAGTAATACGCCACTTTGTTTCCGTGTCAAGCTCCATATGAAAACACCCGAAAGAGAAAAGTAGTGAGCATGGGTGTCTGAATTGCTTTGAAAATTCAGAGAACTATATAGTGCCGCACTATATAGGGTTTTAGTAGTTAGGGTGTAGGGTAGGAATTCGGACACAGCCAATGTGCATTTGCAGTGATGTATGTTTCAGAGGATGTCCGATTGGCCAATCTACATGTCAATCAAGTCCTGTACTCCTCGGTGAGGATTTTGATTGGCTGGTGGCTGGTGGTACTTTTTTTTTTATCTTTTCTGGCCGGCGAAAAAATCCTCGCACCAAGAGCCACAGCTCCTCACCAACGGAAGGGCCAGATAAGTCCCTCAAGTGTGATCTTCCTGCTGGGTTCGTCATGGTGGGAGCATAATGTGACTTTGAGGCCAGGGCGGGAAAACCTAGGAGCAGGAAGAAACAAAGAGACATGAAGATGCTCCGACACAGAAACATAGAATGGTCACAGCTTAAATAGAGACAACATAACACACATGACGCAGAACATCTGTGACTCTCGCAAGAGACGTCAGGAAGGGGAGGGCCTCCAGGAGGCAAAACTTCAGTTTTGTGCAGCGTCAATGCCGTAGCCCCATTTGGATCCATGGTGGTCAGGACTGCCATATTGTCATCTGTTCATCTCCTTAGCTGCCCGGAAGTGCCCGAGCTGCTACCGTAGCATTTCTAACAATCAGAAAGTGGGATCGCAGTACAGGGGCAGAGGGGTAGACGGAAATCTGCCAATCATCTGACAATTTTGGGGAACTTGGAGACTATCCTATAGTCAATTATCCCAGTGCTGTCTTCCTGCTGCTGGACTGCCACCGTGCAACTTCCAAATCTGCACAGGTGAAAAAAAAAAAAAAAAAAAATTAAGCAGTGCCAGACCAGAGAATGAAGGTTTTTAACTGTCAAATGAAAAAACTTATTTTTGTATGTGTCAGTGGACACATGACCACCCTTTGTCTATAAAAATGAATCTGAATTTATCTTCTAGTCAAATTAAATAACATAGTTTTGCATTTGAGTATTTCGGTTTGATGTTTAAACCGTTTGTCCTGGTTTTGAATCTTGGCTTTTTAAACCAGGTTTCAGTTCATGGTTTTGACAAATGCCTCCCAGTTCCCTTTGCTTTTCCCCACCTGTTCCTTCTTCTTTTCTCTTTCTTTTTATTTTTTTACAAATGTCATCACTGTGTTGAGATGACAGACTGCTCCCTGCACAGATGCTTCCAATGTTCTACCTTCGTCTGAGTGCATTTATCTCAAGAAAATATTTCTCAACACTTTTTAGCCATCTAAAATGTGCTGCACATTCTCCCCTTTGCATTTCTGGAGAGCAGGAGAAAACAGAGAATGGAAGACCAGCAGGCATGCAGTGACCTGGCCACAGCAACCTCCACTCAGCCACAGCCGGACACTGCGATCAAAACTGTTGATTAAGGTAATGTTGTAGCCTACAATTTGCTTCTATGTGAGTTTTCTCTAAGTGGTTTAAAGCTTATTGATACTTCTTAGCATAGTTTAAATAAAAAGGGGAATATAAAAGGCATTTCTACATGTTATTGTCACTTATTTATGATATTGTTAGCAGGTCCCAGATGAGACTCTTTCTCATCAGATCAGAGTGTTCCTCTGCTTTAGTATCCAGGTCTTTATGGTGCATTTGTCTGATTGTAACAAGGCAGTGATGTATAAAGCTGGTCAGACAAATAGCAACTGGACTCTTTACAGCAGCAGTCCGATAAACCTGGAGAAATCCCATAAACTCAGGGTAGGAGAGGTTGTAAAAGTCTCTGCTGAATTACTGTGCTGAGCATCTCCGCCCTCAATAAACTAATCGCCTGTGTTTCCACTCCAAGCAGAGCAGAACTTATCAGAGTTGGGGTCCATCCAAAGCGTCTGTGGATCAAGATATAATGGCCAGTTTGTTGATTTGAGGCTTCGAAACAGAAGAATCCGAATGCAGTTTGAATGTTTGGACTCAGGTCAGTCCTCATGTCTGCATCATGAGCATAGAATCTGGCCATAAAACCTTTAGCTCTACTTGTTAGTGATGTTTCAAGATGCTTTGACTTTTGAACTTGGGATGGTTTAGTTTAGTTGCACTGCAACTAGTTGAAAGATAAAGTTGAAAGGATTTTCATTTTTTGACAAATGATTCTGATTGTGTCTCATTCTGTCACTGATGAAGCTGTGGTCCACTTCTCTGCAAAAGAGGAACTCGCTCTGAGCCAACTTCAAAAGTTTTTTGCAAAGCCTTTTTAAAAACTGAGAAGAGGACCACCTCCCCCATTTAGTTTCACTTCACTGGCAGCCTCCTTATTGTGCCTTTCCACTTGACAGGTTGATTGGTTTTAAAACGAATTCTTTATGAGCTTCAGCTGCTCCTGAATGTCCCCCCTGGCTAAATGTCAGCTCAGAGGTCACAGTGTTTTTTCTGTGGTGACCACTAAGATGTGGACTGACATCCCATTGCGCAGTGAGCCAGCACCCACACTTTCTGTTTGGTCCATTCAGCCTCAGTTGTCAGGTTTTATTTTTTTTATTATTATTATTATTTTTTATCAACTTGTCCTGTCCAACAGCTGGGCAGACAGATGAGAGCTGAAATCCTCTTGAGTTGGACATATTTTACTGTCACAACAGGGGTTATGAATCTTTTGAAACACTAGGTGTATATTTATATAAACCTCTTTTGTAATTTAGACTAAACTTTATTCATCTTACTCATATCTGTAACAGAAAAGAAAAGAAGGGAAGAAGAGAGAGGGATATCTGGGGGGTAGGAGAGTACTTAAAGAGGAGGGGGGGTGGTAGAACTGTAAAGCAGCATAAAGCAACAAGTTGCTGGATGTTTACAATCATTACAGTCAGGTTTAAAAGTAATATAAATCCAAAAGGGGGCGGGGCCTGTACACACACACACACACACACCCAAATGTCACAAACATACCTGTGGGCTCCAAAAATGCCCACATAAAAAAACATGTAAACATGCACACAATACAACTGATGTTCACACACGCATACTTATGCATTCGGACCGACCCATGTGAAATATTTCATTTAATCACTCAAACTATTTTTTTAAGGTTTTAACAACATTAACAACTCTTCATTTCTTTGGTACTCAATTCAACTGATTAAGTTATGTCCCTCGCATAACAGAATCTTTTTCTTACTTCTTTCATCCCTGCCACATACTCAAAAATGCCCTAAAATTTACACTCACTGTACAAGCTGAAAATAAAATGTGGGCACAGCAAACAAGCCCCCCGCCCCCTAGAAATGATAAGAAACTGTCAAAAAAAGGAATGGGATCAAAATCTGTTATGGAGCCCCAGAAAAAAAGTCCAAAACCAATAAAAAAAAAAAATCACATGTAATAGATATCCAAAGTTTGGGAATTATTATGGGATGGGCAGAAGACCTACAGCTTGTCGACCATTTAGTGTCAAGGTTTGAAACTTGGCTATTTTTACATTTTTGCACACACACAATCTTCACAAAATTTTTACAAATATACTACCAGCTCAGATTTACAAACAACATGCCCGTTTTATTGAGCTTTAACCTCAGGAAAATGCCCCCATCTTGAATTTTCCAAAGAAACACCTGTAGGCCCACCCACAAATTTAAACTCCTTTTAAGGATTTGGTCTATTGCCCCATAAGTCTTCAAGCACCAGTGGGGAAAGCCTGTTGGAATTACTTGGAATCTGTAGGTTTTGAATGACGTTAGCGTGGCGAGCTGGCAAAAGTGCCAGTTTCCTGATGCTCACACATATTTTACTGGAGTATTGTAAAATTTTAATACATGAATGAACCCCTGTCAAGCTGAGAAAAAACGATAACATATAGTATGAAAATATTAGGAATGTGGGCGTGGTTGACAAAAAAGCTGTTCAGTTTCCAAGGAAATCCAACAGTTTACCTTTGCTGATTCTTCTAAAAGTTAATTAGAAAGATATGTAGATTTTTTTTTTTTTATAACTTAAGTTTTATTTTTCATTTCTTGTAAACAAGATATAAAACACTAGAACATGACATCAAACTAATTAAGTCTTACAAACAAAGAGTAGAAAAGGAAAGAAAAAAATGATAATATTAAATAAAAATAAATAAATAAGTAAAAAAGGCAAGGGAAAAAAAAAAAGATACAACATGTCAGCCACCATTCCAGAAATGTCATACATCGGCCAGTGAGTTTTTATATACAGTCCATCTGTCACATTTTTCTTTAAAATGATGATTTATCGTATTTCGGGCAGATACTCGCAGCAGTGTTTTTCAGGTAAATACCCTAGGGCGGTTCAGTTAATTAACTCACCTGCTCAGCGTCCTATTTAAAGCCAGGTGCGCAGTTGTTCATTCTTTCTTACCTTCAGCGCTCATTCTTCGCCCCACCCTCCTCCCCGGCTTCCACCTGTGGGCTCCGTAAAGGGGGGTTTTGTTACCCGAAAGTTTTATGGAAATTTTATGGAATTTTTATGGAAGATTTATGGAATTGAACGGAGCCTTATGCCAAACGAAAATATGTGAATGCCAACTTAAAGAATGTGGAAAAATGTCAAATAAATATTTCTTACTGCAAGAGTTGTCTGACTGAAATGTCCTTCTCTCAATCTTAAAACAAAAGTCATCTTTTCCATGATATAAATCTCCTCCACTATTTCATCCCAGTCTGTAATGGTTGGTGGTTCTGGCTTAAGCCATCTTCTGGTTATTGCTTTCCTTGCCGCAATCAGGAATATTTTCACCAAATACTGATCTTGAGAAATGACAGTTTCAGAAATGTTGCCCAGATGTAATACTACCTGCTCGAAGGGGATTGTGTAGCGCAAAGCGTTTGTTAAGACATGATGGATGGTATGCCAAAATGGTCCTATTTGCGAACAGTTCCAGAAGATATGAGAGTGATTTGCCTTTACTGCACCACACTGTCTCCAACACATCTGTGGATTTGCTGATTGTTTGCTTTTAATTGAAGGTGTAATAAAGAAGCGCATGAGGTTTTTCCAATTAAATTCCCTCCATTTCATTGATGTGGTAGAGGACTGAGTTGATGCACATGTTGAATACCATTCTTTCTCTGAAATAGTGATGGACATTTCTTTTTCCCACTTTTCTTTAACATATAAAGTTGTATTTTTCTGACCTGAAATGAGGCTGTGGTACAGTTTAGAGATCATTTTGGATGTTTTATGCTGGTACGCTCCAATTATTACCTCTAAGACTGGGTTTTGTTCACTCCCCTCTTCTGTTCTAATTGCTTTGTTGAAATATTCCCTCACCTGGAGGTATCGAAAAAAATCATTGTTGGTGAGTCCAAATTCCACCTTTAAGTCCTGGAAGTCCCTCATCTTATTTTTATTTGTGATTGTGGCAAAGGCTGTAACCCCCTTTGTTCTCCACTGATTAAATGTGGAATCGTCTTTTGCTGGTTTGAAGTCTTTGTCAAGATAAATTCATTTAAGTATTTTCTTTTCCTTTTTCAGCTTTAATTGCAGTACTACCTTTTGTCAAAGTTCCATGGTATATGTTGTTATTGGATTTAATAATGTGGTAATGTTGTTTGGTAAGTCCTCCTCTCCTAAAAGGGTCTGAATCGGGTGTCCTGATACACATGTCTCAATCTCTTTCCACCTGGAATAGTATTCAGAGTCACACCAACAGCAAATAAAGCGCATCTCTGCTGCAAAAAAATATAATTTCAAATTGGGGAGAGACATTCCCCCTTTATCTTTAGGCAATTGTAATGTTGCATATCTAATCCTGGGTTTTTTCCCTTCCCATATAAATCTGGATATCATCCTGTTCCATTCTATGAACCGCTTGTGAGGTATTTCTATTGGAAGTGACTGGAATAGGAAGAGTAGCCTTGGTAAGATGTTCAATTTCACCACATTTATCCTATCTGTTAAATCAAAAGGGTAAGTTGACCACCTCTTAATATCCAGATTGATGTTTAAGTTAACTTTATTATAATTTTCTTCGTATAGGAGTGATAAATTTTTGGGTAAAAAGACTCCAAAGTACTTAATTCTTTTATTGTCCAACTTAATATTGTAGCTAGATGCAGTTTTTTCTGATGGGGAGTGGTTGAAAAGCAGGGTTTGGGTTTTAGAAATATCTAATTTGTATGTAAGAGAGTTAAATTCTTTGAGGAGTGTCATTAGTTTAGGCATGGAAGTGTTAATGTTCTTTAAGAACAGTAACCCGTCGTCTGCAAATAATCCAATTTTTTGTTCTCTGCCGTCAATTTTGATTCCTTCTACTTCCTCGCACTGCCGGATGGCCTGGGCCAGTGGCTCAATATATAGAGAAAAAAGAGTTGGACTGATGCCGCAGCCCTGCCTCGTTCCTCTTTTTAACTCGAATCGGTCTGTGAGAGAGCCGTTTATTTTTATTCTAGCTGTAGGCTTGTCATAGATGGCTTTTATACATTTAATTGAGTTCTGTGTGAATCCAAATTTTTCTAGGGTTTGGTAGAGGAAATCCCAGTTCACCCTATCAAAAGCCTTTTCTGCATCAAGGCTGATTAGAGCTGCTTTTATTTTGTTTTTAGTTATGGTGTGAATTACATGCAGGCTTCTTCTAATGTTATCCTGGGTTTGTCTGCCTTTCACAAAACCAGTTTGGTCTTCATCAATTAACTCAGCAAAAATGTTTCAAATCTTTTAGTTAAAATTGATGTATAGATTTTATAATCCATGTTTAACATTGATATTGGTCTATAATTAGTGCAGTTCTGTCTATCTTTATTTTCCTTGGGGATTAAAGTGATTATTGCGTCTTTCCATGAAGGTGGAGTCCTACCTTCTTTGTGGGTATAATTTAGGGCTCTTAGTAAAAGTGGCATTAGTTCCAGTTTAAATTTTCTGTGCCACTCTATGGGGAATCCATCACTACCTGGAGCTTTATTTGTTTTAAATCTACCTATGGCCTTTTCAACTTCTTGTTGTGTTATTTCCTTTGTTATTATTTTATTTTGGATTTGTCCTATACAAGGTAGATCTAGTTTGTCTAAAAAACTTTTAATTGCTCCCCTGTCAGTGGTGCCCTCTTGTGAGTACAAACTGCTATAATAACAGTAAAAGGTGTTTTCTATTTTTTGTGGATCTGAATGAATTTATTGAGAGAGTGGGTCTTTGATATTTGAGATTGCAGAATCTACTTGCTGCTTGCGTAGCTTTCTAGCTAACAATCTAGTGTATTTTGGGCCAAGTTCATAATGTGTCTGCTGATTGTATCGGGCTTTCTTTTCAATTTCAAAATCTAAATGTTTTTCAATTTGTAGTTGCAATTTTTTGATTTCCTTTTGTGATTCATTTGATTAATTTAATTTATATTCGTTTTCTTGGACTTTTAAATCATGCAATAATTTATTGTATGTTTCCAATCTTTCAATGAATCCCACAGTATTAATGGGTTTACGAGGCCGTTATCATTTTCATCCTTAAATGTCTTAATTTCTTGTTTGACTTGATCAACTATTGACTGATTATTAAGAAGTCCTACATTTAGTCTCCAGACTGTGCTTTTCAATTTACTTTCAAGATTTAGAGTTAAATAAATTGCGCTGTGATCTGACACATCCGCTACTCCAATTCTGCATTCATCAACTCTGTAATAATTTTCTTTCCCAATAAAAAAATAATCTATTCTGGAATGTACAGAGTGAGGTGCTGAGCAATATGTGTAGTCTCTATCTGTCGGGTGAAGCCCTCTCCAAACATCTACCATCCCAATCTCCCCAAGTGTGGTATTAAGCATTTTAGTTGCTTTTCTATTGCTTCTTTTTATACTTGTATCGAGTTTTAAATCAAGATTTGCGTTGAAATCCCCCCCACATATACAAATTCCTTCAGCCTCTATTGTTATTATGTCAAATATTGATTTATAGAAAGCCATGTCACTTTCAGGCGGTACATAAACATTGGCCAAAGTCACAGGATAGTTTCCAATACGTCCTCTAACAATCACGTATCGTCCTTCTTTATATGGCTTTGTGTGAATGAGCTATGGAATATATTCCTATAATCAAATTTTGCAAGTTTCTCATGCTCTCTGGCATTTAAATGTGTTTCCTGTAGTAAGATAACATGAACATTGTCTTTTTTCAGCTTATTCATAGCTCTTGCTCTTTTAACCGGATTCCCTAAGCCATTAACATTAAGGGACATTACTTTTAACATTTGGCCATACATGGAATTTAGGAAATATTCTTTAATGGTTGGTGGTTAGTCATCCTAAACAAACAATAAATTAAACTCTGAGCAAAAAACAATAACAAGTTTGACTGCATCACACTAAGGTACATCAAAAGAAAAAGTAAAGAAAAAAAAACAAATTAAATCGACTCCCAAGGGTGGGTATTTTAAGTCCCCTGTCTTTAACCCCTCGTCAGGTTTGGGGGAGAGCCTCTCTAAGAGAGAAATGGGCCCCCATCCAGAATCAGTGGTGCTTCCAATCAGGTACCACCAATTCTACCCAAAACAAGTTCCTAACAAAACAGGCATTGCTACTTAAACATGGGTGCTAATTGTTTATAGCGTCGAGAAAGAGTCAGCAGTACTCACGACAGGGAGTGGTAAATACTTTACACCGTCTTTTTTTTTTTTTAATCTATTATCTTCTTCATGGTTTAGGCTTGCGCTGAAATTCCTGCAAGCGCCCCCGCAGTCGTAGTGCCGCATCTCTCTGGCGACGCTGTGGGACGCGTTGCCATGGTGATGTCTGCTGGAGTTGCTGTTGCGGTGGAGGATTCTGTTCCACGGTTTGGACCACCTCTGGCTGGTCCAGCAGCCCTCTCTGGCGCAGATCATTCTCCACTTCCTCCGCACTGTAATAAATCTGCGCTCCGTTCTCCCAGTGAACGCGCATGCGAGTAAAAGGCGTCTGGAAGCGGATTCCTCTTTTTTTCAGCGCAGCTTTAACTTCTTTGTATTCCTTGCGTTTCTGGACCACCTCTGATGTATAGTCGTGGTCAAATGATAAAATCTTGTCTCCCAGCTGGATTTTCTTCCTCCATGCGTTCCTGAGGATCGTTTCTTTCACCTTGTACTGCAGGAAGCTGATGATTATAGATCTCGATGGCACTCCGGGGCCCGGTTTAGGGGCGAGAGAGCGATGTGCTCGCTGGATTTGCAAGTCTGTTCCCTCCGTAATCAGTCCTTCATTAATAATCAGCTTTTCCACGAACTGAATCACCGAGCCCCCCTCCGATCCTTCCGGCACCCCATAAATTCTCATGTTGGTTCTCCTGGATCTTGACTCCATGTCATTGAGCTTCTCTTGCAGTGTCTGTTGTTCCTTCAGCATGTGTTGAAATGCTTCATTTGCCACTGCAGACCAGGATTCCTGTTCATCCAGCCGCGCTTCTGCTTATATTAGTTTTTGGCCTTGCTCCTCTAGCATTTGCGACATGTTCGCTAACTGCTGTTCCAGATGCAGCTTGAACTGCGTCAACTCCTCTTTCAGCTCTGATCGAAAATCTTCTTTGAATGTAGTCCATTTGTCGGTTAAATCAGATTTTAGGCCTGTAATTTGTGCACTTATCTCTCTCAAACTTAGCTGGTTTGAGGCTGATAAGTCACAGCCTCGTTCGTCTTCGGTACCATTGGCCTTAGCCTCCGTGGCATCTTTCGCACTGTTTGACAAATCTGTGTGTGTTTTTCAGTCACCCGTTGGTTCTTTGATTTCGTACCTCCACTCATCATTCGAGTTATTGAACAAAATTGAACAATATCATTGAGTTAGGAGGGTTTAAATAGCCTAGCCATTTGTCAGACTGTCCATCACCATTGCAAAAAGGTAGGGGCTCAGATCTGATCCTTGATGTAACCCCACCTCCATCCTGAACCCTTCTGTCACCCCTACACACCTTACCACTGTCTTGCAGCCCTTACAGTTCCTCGTTGGACGCCCTGTCACAAGCTTACTCCAGATCTAAAAAGCTCTCTCTGACCTTCTCTGTACTTCTCTATTGACATCATCAAAGCAAATATTGCATCTGTAGTGCTCTTTCTTGGCATGAGACCATAGTGCTGCTCACAAATTTACTTCTGCTCTTAGTCTTGCTTCAATACTCTTTCTCATAACTTCATTGTATGTCTCATCAGCTTTATTCCTTTGTAGTTGCCTGAACTCTGCACATCTCCGGTATTCTTAAAAAATGGGCAACATCACACTTCTTCTCCATTCCTCAGGCATCATCTCACCACCCGATGTACAACTTAGTCCAATAGATCCACTGCCATCTTTCCTAGACACTTCCATACCTCCTTAGATATATCATCAGGATCAAGTGCCTTTCAACTCTTCAACCACTTCCATGTTCCCTTCATTTCACTCTTACTACTTTTTGTTACTTGCTGTTCCAGAACAGTCACATTGTCGTGGGTCCCTCCTGGAAATACTGGCAGAGGAGCCAAGGTGAGAGCGTTCTTTCTTTAATACAAGAACCGTGAGCACTACACTTGCTCCAGGCAGGGCACATCAGCACATGACACCTCCGCCACTCTCTATTTTCACTTCCTGTGACGCTCCCTTTTGAATGATAAGCCCTTCCTATTGGGCGTTGCTCTTCATTACCTGACAGGTTACATCACAGGAAACAGTCTTACATTCCTTAGCAAGACATTTAAACATAAAATAAATAAACAGTTTGGGAACCACTACCATCTGACGGTGCCACACCGTCATACACATCTTCTTTTCTTTGTTCTCGCTCATTTTCTTCTTTCGTCAACTCTTTAAAGTATTTGTTCCATCTTTCCATGACACTACTGAAACCTATAAATCCCTTACCATCCCTGTCCCTAATCACCCTAACTTACTGCATGTCCTTCCCATCTTGGTTTCTCTGCCTTGCTAATCTGCACAGGTCAGTCTCTCTGTCTTTACTACCCAACATAGCATACAAGTCATTTTAAGTTCCTTGTTTGGCCTTTGACACCTCTGCTTTCACCTCAAGCTACATCTCCCTGTACTCCTGTCTATGGGTGTCCCAATCCAATCATGTGATCAGAAATCGGCCCTGATCACGTGGAATATTACTCAATCAAAAAATGGAGGTTGTCCCACGCTCAGTATCAGCTATTCAACCTATTTTATTTTTTTCAGTGCTTTATATTTCAAGCCTATTATGTCAGATTTATGTAAATAGAAGCATGTCATGAAAGAATTACAACAATTTATTACAGAGCTAGTTTGAGCAGGAGGCACACAAAAACAGTTCAGTTAAGATAAGCTAAGGCTAAGCTAAGCTAACAAGATCTTCACAGATTCAGTCTTCCAGTAACAATAACTTTTTGAAAAAACATTTTAAACTAACAACAAGTGTCTCTATTGGGTTGTCTTAATGCATACAACAACCTACGATGAAAATTTAACAGAAAAAAGATCAGGTTTTTGTTTCATGGTACACCCGTGTTCCTGATTGAACTCAGCTGTCGACACTCATCTCATCAGCTCAGGATGACTATTTAGGCTGTGCCTGCTCCAGTCTGTTTGCCTTTTCTGGTTCAGTATACTTGGCCTCATACCTTGGGTAAGGCTTAAAGTTTATGAAGTTTTGCCTCAAGCTTTCTGTGAACTCACGGCTATCTTCTTGTCTCCAGGATCATTACTGTTCATGCCGACCTGGGAAGAGGCGGTCTCAGCTGGTTTGGCGCCCTGGGCGAAGCACTGGACAGTGCCCCCCACCCTCACACCCCTGTTGTCACTATAGATAGTTGACGCGATAATCGGAGCTTCCTAGTGCAAATTTTATGACTTTACATGGAAATGGGCATTTTAGCCTAGAAAATCTGAGTGAAACAAAAAAAAATGTCAATGTTTGTTTTTGTTTTTGGGCGCTTCTACACCCCGCTACAAGATTGCGTTCTTTGCTATCGTCCACATTGCCCATAGGAGAAACCGCCACTGGACCTGGGTCCCATGCATCACAGCCACAGTCTGGTTCCACTTCAGGATTTAACATCCAGTCACGCCAAGTCTCCATGCCACACTGCCGTCAACACACGCAACCAACAGGGCAAGCAGCCCCGGCTCTCCACCCAAAGACCAATCTACCACCAAGCTAAGAAAAGAAACTCCACTCACCTCCTTGGACTGCATCCTGCACCTCCTTCCTCCTCTCCTTGGTCTCGCTTTCTCTCTCATTACCCAGAGACGAATTCGAGTTTCACCACCAAGTCTGTTACATGAAACAGTCTCAGAACTCCGCTCCTGCTTATGTTCACCAGATACCCACAGGACAATAAAAATAACTCCATTCTGCTTTCCGTGATCCTTCTGGGTCGCTAGCATCTGGGTCTGCCACGCCTCGCTCCGCTATCGTGACATTTTGTTTCTGTTTAATGAGAGTGGCGCTTATCCTGCTGCAGACAGACAGACAGCAGTGACAAACTGCTGCTGCTGCAGTTGAAGGTGATTTAACTCCCTTTTCTTCACTTTTTAGAGCCCCAGTTAAGCAGAATTTACTACTCTGATAATTAAACCAAAAATGTGATGTCCATGCATGTTGATGTCAGGTCTGTAGAAACAAAACTGAGAAAGGTTCCACTGATATGGGCTAGTAATGAATAGTCATCGTGTTTATGCTGCAACAACGTTTTTTTTTATTTTTAAGTATTCATTTTTAAGATTTTCTTAATGTAGACCTGAATCACATCTGATCAAAAATGTTCAATCAGTTTAAAGCAGGAGTCTCAAACTCAACTTACCTGGGGGCCACTGAAGGCAGGGTCCAGCTCAGGCTGGGCCGCAACTTTAGCGCACACACACACAACTTGTGAGTGCCTGAGAGCCAGCAAATTTGTATGGAACATACTCTAAACTATACTATTAACTATACTCTATTATTAACTGTTTTTCTGTACAAAATGTACTTATAAAACCCATTCAAATGACATAAAATATGTAAATAAAAAAATCTATATGTTAATAAATCAGTAATACATTTCTGTTTATTTAGTCTTCTATATCTGCTGTTTTCTGATTTAAAGTCCTCATTAACACAGTTCAGTTAACACTGTTGAATTATAACTATTAAACACAAAAAATTCTACAGTTCTATAACCTCCATCAATGGGTTCTTCTGAACACGGCTTGTTTTGTCTACTTCTTACTGCTGGACAATTGACACTATATTTTCATTGTTGAATTCAAACTGTGTTTAGTAAAAGAACAGGCGCTGTTCATTGGAGATCAGAACATTCAATGCCGATAACTGAGACTAAAGAGGCTTATAAACGGTAGGAAATTCATGTTGGCCACAGCAAATAAGTGCAGCCATGATGCAAAATAAGCGTGTTGGAGATCACCCAGGTGTACTCAATGCTGTGCAAGATCACCTGGTGTGTGTGACCTATGTTTTTGGTCCAACATCACCTGTCTGTCATCACAAAAATAACACCAGAAAAGGGGGCGGGAGCAAGGCACCAACCTATGCGAACGCAGCTGGAATTTTAGTACTGCGCTGACTGCAAGGCGCCCATTAACTACTAAAGAATGCATTATGGGAATCGTGTCCTGATGGTTTTAGTTTAGTTTAGTGATCAATTAAATTAATTTAAAATATCTATTGATAAAAAAAAAATAAGGCTACCGGTACATACATTACAAAATATTACAATAATTATAAAAGATATAATAGCACAGATCATATTAAGGGGGGGAGGCATATTAAAACTAAATTGAATGTTAAGGACAACTTCCTGTTCTCTTTCAGTCTCACTGTAGCTTCGCCTTCATCCCCCCACCTGCGGCCGCATGGTCTCACCAATGATCCAGGCGCGGCGCTGGTTCATTTCAGACACGTCTATCGTTGCATTTTCCATTCGCATTTTAGGTGTGTCTAAGACTTAATCTTGTTTTTGCTTGCACGTATTTAATGTTAAACCCCCGTTATTCTCCGCAGCGAGCCATCTCCTGGGGGAGCGGTGGGCTGCAGTCATAGCTGGGCACGAGAACCGTTTGGTTGGGGTTAATATGCCTAATCATAACCTTAACCTTCCTCCAGATCCGTGCGACCCAGAAACAGGTTCAGCACTGACTGCATGTATTTAGAAATGACATGCGAATAAATACGTTCTAAAAAGTAAAGTAAGAAAGGTTAAAAGGCTGTCAGGTTTCCCTAAATGTTCTCCTGCTTTCAAGCCCGGTCAATGTCACTCACCGAAGAGTGATATACCCCATTGTGATTGGTGAGTTCATCTGCTCTGCGCACATCACTGAAAAGTGTCATTTACACAAACTGGCGGGACACTTTGACATTAAACTTTCATGATAAGGTGGGGGCCACAAAATATCATCTTGGGGGCCGCATATAGCCCGCGGGCCGCGAGTTTGAGACCCCTGTTTTAAAGATTCTAAATCTTCAGTCACCATACTTTCTCCACATGACTAATTATCACCTATCAGTTGACATATTCACACTATTATCACTTGATTGTTAAAGCTACTTCACAGAAGTGCTTATGTGTTAAATGATTAAAGAAGGTTAATAAAAGAAAAAATAGGCACAAAAAAAACTAGTCTACTTCAGGTTACACCGTCTACATAAGATGTAGTCTATCTGTAAAATAAAATACAAAACTTATAAGTAAAAAAAAAAAAAAAAACTTGTTGATTAGCCTGTAGTTCATTAACAGAAGGTTTGAAATGTCGGGATCTCAAATGGCTTACATTTGTCTCATCAAGTTCTTGCCTAATTTCAAATAGTTTATTCTCTTGGTTGCTTACAGTTAATTGTATCTTATTTTAACTTTTGAGAAAAACCTTTTATTCAAGGTTAGGAACAAAAACTGTAGTGACATGAGAGGGAGAGGCTACAATTAACAGAAGGAAAAGGAAAACATTCATTTCTCAGAATATTTTGGAAACCTTTTTGGAAAGTCTGCTCATAGTTAACTGCTGCCATCTGTATCCAAGAAAAGCTTTCCTCATTGTTAGACAATAGTACTTTTTCTTTGGGATTTTGCAAATCACAACACTTTGTAGAATGTTGTGTTTTAAATTTTGTGAAACAGAAACGCTTGGATGATCAGAATTAGCTGATGTGTCGGATTTGAAATGAAATATTTAGAAAAAGAAACACATATTATGAGAGAGATTTGTTTTTAATCAATACTGTGGCCTAAAATGAAAATGAGAGCAAACCTTTAATTCTCTCATCATTTCTGCCATCTATTATATCAAAAAAATCTCATTGTTGATGCTTTAGAGGCATGTAGAACAGCTCATTTTGCCTTATTTCCAATTATCTTACCACTTCCAGTTTCAATAACTGTCATAGCAATAAAAACCAAGTAAATTACATTTTCTAAATTTTTTTAATTTAAATATTTTACTGTAAAACAGTTTCATTATGTTAAAACACCCAATCAGCTCAGAACTTTGGAATGAACAAAAACTTTTTTTTTTCTGTAAAATTAACAATGAAGTGCTGGAAAACAAAATTGGGGACAAATTTATCATGTAACACTTTTCTTATCTCCTATTTTTTTATGCCATGCTAACATTTTGGAAGGTCCTACTTAATAGTCATTCAACAATTTTAAAAGAATTGCATAATAACATTTCCTGTTTTCCACAACACGAGAACAAATTTTGAATTTTATCAGGTTTTCAAGGTGGAGTCGTATACTTTCACACTTTTTTTTGCAAAGTTCTTTTTTCTTCTTCTTTTTTTTAACAGCTGGGGGGAATCGGCAAGTTTTTTAGATAATTCCAGTCACATATCAGTTCAATATATGTGTTTTGAGGAGTAAAAGTAGCAACTTACTTCACTGAACGAATTCAGTTCCCATGTTGTTTGTTTTCTTCCAGAAAACAGTCAATAAGTGAAAACAAAAATAAAAAGTACCACCATAATTCAAAAGTGATTTTATTTAACTTATGTAACAAATGAAACAATTTTTGATTAAAGAAGCAGCTGTATTATAGCTACATTGGCGGCATGTTCCTCTGAAACATTTTGGTTTGTTATAAAATGTGAATGGATTTGGAGCGTTCGTCTGCCAGCTGTAAGTGTGACTAAACTTGAAAGAAAAACTGTCTGTCAAATGCTCCCCCAGGAGACACGTTTTCCTTTCAGCCTCACCTTAACTAACACTCTGTTTGTGCATCAGTCACAAGCTGCACATTTCCAGACAAATGAGGGTCATTATGAGTTTGAGAGCACAGGGAGCTAATTAGAGGTCTCAGATCGGTGCTGATGCTGTGATACACTTTGATGAATACATACAGACTCCAAGGTTCAATGGGACGTTTAAAACATCTGTGCCATTCCACCACTGCATTTATATCTTTGTTTTTAATGTCTCCTGCTTTTCATCAAACTGACATTAATAAAAATAAAAAACAGCAAAAATTGGAAACAACAAGCTGCTCTTTAGGTGAGCTAAAACTAGTACATTTCAGTCAGACAACTCATGCAGTAAAGAAATTTATTATCACATTCTTTTAGTTTGGCATAAAGCTCCGTTCAATTACATGAGACAGGATCTCCATAAAACTATTGGGTAATAACAACCCCCAACACCAAAAGATCATCAAGGTTGAAGAGAATGTAAATGTAAAAATCAGTGTATAAAAGTCAGATGAAGTGTGTTTTGGAAGCATACCATATTCAACAGACTTACATGTATGGCTGCTATATGTGACCTGGCACCTTTGACCTTTGGGCTGCTCCCGTTCCAGTACAGCACTACGAAGGGAACACACTAACTAGTCGATTCAATTCAATTCAATTCAATTTTATTTGTATAGCCCAAAATCACAACAACAGTCGTCTCGATGGGCTTCGAAGTAAAATATGAACTCAAAAGGATCACGAATACAAAGAGTTCAATAGGAAAATACTAAAATGAACTAACAAACTGACTAAGCTATACTGGCATCCCTGCCCTTAGACCCCCTTCGCGGTAAGAAAAAACTCCTTAAAAACCGGATTCCGGTAAAAACGAAGAAACCTCAGGGGTGCCCACATGAAGGAGGGATCCTCCCCCAGGACGGACAGGCGATTTACCAGAACTCTTAGAGAAGAATTAACTTATCTAAACATACTACTACATATATAAAGTCCAGCAGACGAGCTTCATCCAGCCGTGGTTGGGGGGACAGTCAGGGGCCCGAGTCGAGCCTGAGACAGGAACCACAGCCAGGTGTAGGAGTGGAGCAAAGGCGAGGTAGACGGTCATGGACAGGAGCACGGATGAGCCAACTGGAGTCTGGAAGCACTCCCACTCCCCAGGAGGGGAGAGGGAAAGAGGAACAATACATGAATCGCACTGCACGAAACAGAGGCATGGAGAACAAATGATAAATGATGATCAAAAATAGAGGAGAGGAAGGGTAGAAGTAGATCAGAAAAGAGGACAGAACCCCGGAGCACCATAGTTACCCCAGCTTCAACTTCTAGCAGCCTTTTAAAACAAAGAGTTATTGCTATTAAGTTTAATTTAAACACATTAACATTAAGTTAAATAATCTCTGAATACTAACTAGTCTGACAATAAGCCTGTCCAAAGAGGAATGTTTTCAGTCTAACTTTGAATGTAGAAACTGAGTCGGCCTCTCTTACATGAGCTGGGAGTTTATTCCATAAAACAGGGGCTTGGTGGCTAAACGCTCTACCTCCAACCGTACTTTTACTAATTCTAGGAACCAGTTGATCTGCTATGTGTGACCCGGCACCTTGGACCGTTTGAGTACAGCACCATGAAGGGAACATACTATCTAGATAGAAGAGAAATAGAGCCAGGCAAATTGAACGTGGAGCCAAGTCCGCATAGACGCTGTAGGGAACTATAAATGAACCGCCATAAACCAAAACTGTAAGACAACACGAAGCTTAAGATCCAAAATCCAACGTTTCCACTGGGACACCATGATAAAAGCTTAAGTAACATCCATAATTTTGACACTTTCATAGAAGTACTATGATATGAGCTTAAAGGCCAAAAATTTGATGCTTTCATCTGCCAACTAATAATACGAGCTCAAGTAACATCCAAATTCGTGTTCCATTGGCATACTATAATACGAGCTTAAAAACATCCTAAATTTGAGGCTTCCACCTGACAAAATATAGTATTCAAACATCCATAATCCGAGAAATTGTTTTCCATTCTGCTGCTAACATATTGGCTGATTTAAGTCTAAAGTCTCTTTGGAATGCAGAGGAAGTCCACTGCCTCATCACTTTCAGGGCAGAAATACAGTCGTTGTTGCGGCACCAATTCAAGGAGTGCAGGGGCAACGATCTGCAGGGAAGCTGCAGCACGAGCAGAGACTGTGGAACTTGGAAGTCAGCCAACTTTCTCAAGGGTTTTACATCATCCGCTAGAAACTGAATGCTGACCGGGGAGTATGGGTCGCAGGCAATGGTAAGAGAGAAGTAACTTTTGTCATTTCTGGAGGGATGCACTCTTCAGAAGGCCATCGAGGAGCAGGCGTGTACAAGGACCAAGGAGGTTCGTAGATAAGGACGTTCGACATCTCAAGTAGCAACCGACTGCAGCTCGGCTGGATTTGATGCTTTGTACTTGATATCATAGGTTCTCAAATAGGTGGACAACAAGAGCACTGATAACTTAGATATTAATTCGCAAAGGGGTGTCTGGATATTGCAAATGAAGAAAAATTTGAGATCCATGAGGGATTGTAGGTTTTGATAATATTTTAGCTAGGCTGAACCTCATGCATTTAGAGGCAGATGACAGTAAGTAATTAAATGGAGATGCTCTTAGTAGAGTGTCTGCTCAGGGCAGACTGAGCATTGGCTTGACACAAATTTTAACTCTTGGACTGAAGCTAGAGAGCTTCAGCCATATTGCTTCTACGGCCAGGGATAACATTTTTTTGTAGTATAAAGTTATTAAACACTAAACCAAGTCAACTGACGATGCATTAAACTATTTATCATCGCACTTCTTGAAACCATTAATAATCTCCGTGGCTGTATTCTCTGAACACCATGATCCGTTAGTGGACCATTAGAACTCCGGGTTTGGGTTCAACATCCTAAATTTCTGGACATTAATAAACAACTCTGCATAAAATTTCCCCCAAAACCAACGGAGGCGCAGCCTCCAAAAACAAGTGGAGGGAGACAGAAGCAGTCATCGTCATCGTCTCCATCGTTATAATAAAAACCACTCCAAGCATTGAGAAGGAGACCAGAAACGCAAGACAGAGAAACGTCCAGAAAAAGGAACACGGAAGTCGGGACTGAACTACCTAGAACAAGAAAACAAGATGAACGAATGTAGGGAATAATGCAGATAGCAAAATTGAGGTGGCCCAACAGCGACAAACCACTTTTTCATACATCCAAAATTGAAAAGACGATGCGCGGCATGAATACGAGGCATGATATAGGGGGCAGAGAGGCTTCCATAATGAACCATCCAGATTAATGGCAGAAAATAAATCCAGACAGGTGGAGCAGCATCCGTCTTACTTAAATAACGTGGAAATCAGGTGTCGAAAATGAGTCGCAACCATAGAGATGCAGTGACCGGGACAAAGGAGGAAAATCGACCACCGAGAAATCATCAAGAGGCAAAACGAAGGGGAGCCCATAGGATTAAACAAATTCCAGCTCAGGGCTTCTGACAAATGTGGTCTAAAACATGAGGACTATTACGACAGCCGAAAGGTAAACTGACAAATAATATGTTGAGCGCCACCTGACGGCAAACAGGTGCCACTGGGTGGGATGGAGAGGCAGAACAGCGAGAACATCCGCGATATTTGCCTTCCCCAGCCATGCATTGCGTCTGGTGGAGATAATCTTCGAGACGGCATGGTCAGCCGAAGTGCAAAAAAAAAATGTAAAAGAAAAATACAAAGAAAACAGAAAGGATCACGAGGAATTAGGCTGCTGATGCCCAGAATGGATGAACTGCGAGGCGCATACAGGTCTAATATGACTAGCCACCCTTAGGGGCTGACTCGAAAACGGGAAAATGGGCCGCGGAAAGAGATCATGATGGCACCCACAAACAGTCAGAAACCTCTAAACCAACCAGAGAGAGAATAACAAAATATCTGTTAGGTTGAGAAACAGGGCCACGTACAAAACCGACACATTCACAAAGGTGGCTGATGTTAGTTCCCTGATGGCTAGGGCTGGACTCTCCGGGGCACACAGAGTAGGGGTGGGGCTGTCCACTCACCAGCTGGCCCCAAGGGAGGAGGGGTGGAGCAGAACCAGACGGCTAAGCATGCGGTTGCGACAACACGAGGATCGCTGTTTCTGGACCAAGTGAATTAAAATGAGAAAAGGAGCAAAAACAGACAGCCGCCATAACAAAACCAGCATCGAATGATGGCCAAGACTCACATCCGGCTCCTTAATGACACAAGAAGACAGAAAAACACCAAAAACCACAACAACTTTAGCCAGCATGAGAAACCCGTCCAGGTGAGGACTGCCAGCCTTCATAACTCCGGAAACAGAACATCAATGGGGAGTTTAGGTTTTCTCTGGGGACTCCGTACCATGTGCACATCATTACTCTTAAGAAAGGAACTGCAAGTCCCAGGGGCCTTAGGGGCGTGACGTCACCGGCGACCAGGTAAAACATAGAACCAGGAAGATCCGGGAGCGAGGAAAAGCCTCAACACAAAAACACAGAGGAAGAGGATAGCATGGCATGCTCACTATAGAGATTCTGGTGATCACAGCGTCCAGGGAGGCCCTGACATCGCCAAATGAGCGCCACTGACAACCTGAACACCGCAGGACGCTTCCCTTGTGGATGCATGCCTGAGACGCCGGGCGCTGCTGCGCCAAAAGACGGGGGAGCCGCAACGCTTCCGAAAGCGCCGACAAGGAGGAGCAGACTGGGGAAAGACAGGTCCCACATCTGAAGAAGGGGAACCTTCAAATCCAGAAAAGAACGTGGGGAAGACATATGATGCTGAGAAAGCGAGAAGGAGAACAGTGAGCATGGAGAACCGGTGACAAACACAGCGCTTGCAGTAAAGGAAGAGAAGGAAAAACTTGCACACCTGGACTTGAATAGGACGCTGAACTGGGGAGTTGATTAAACTGACCCGCCCTAGGGAGGAGTAAGCGAAGTATAAGCACTGCTCGAGTAGTCTACCTGAAATGCTCCCAAGGTCGCTCACTTCTAGCAGGAGAAGGAAGAATATACAAATAAGGAAATCCAAATATATATACATTTTAAATTTGCACATGTGAATTGCACTTCTGCTGTATAAACATAAACATCCAACATTGTATTTTGTTTTTAAAAAACAAAGCTGTTCCAAAAAGTTTCGAATGATATTTTAAACATACAATAATTGTAAAATATGTAGCTATACTTGGATAAAATTAATACTTAGTCCTCCAAAAGATCCATCATGGTTCCTGAAAATCCCCAAAACCTGCAGCTTCCATACGGGTCAACCATTGAGAGTATGTAGAGATATATAGAGAACTGGACTGAACGAGTGTGACGTCAACCATATAAAATGGCTTACTCCCAGTTCCAACTAAATAAAATCATCAATTCAGTCGCACATTTCCATGATATGTCCATCAACATGTTCGAGCCAGGCGGCCGTGATTGGTCTGTGTCGTTCTTAGTCTACGTGCATTTCAATGGCAACCACTCTATCTAATCAGGCAACACCCCATCCACTAAAAGGGGGCTCGGGAGAATCTGCCAATCAAATGCTTCAAACATTAGATGCAAGGCCACCAGCTTTTATAGGTGCATCTGATTGGTCCGTTTATTACTTAAGTAGCTTTTGCTACCGCAAAAATGTTGTGAAAAAAATTAGGATTAGCAAGAACATATTACAAACGCTGCTCATCACTGACTTTTCTATTAAAGAAGATTAGCCAGCTCTGTGGCTTCAGGCTGGTTCCGCAGCCAGAACCAGACCCAGACCGAACAGACAGCGCGACCATGGCGAGGGGAGGAATGCAAAACAAGAAGCAACGGTGAGTCGATCTGCAAATGAGACGCCTGAAGAGACAATTAGGAAAACAAACCACCCTGCTATGCTTAAATGCTACGACAGATGAAGCTCACCTGCACATTAGCAGTGTTATTAATGTCTGAGAGCCTCATGAACACAACAGCAGAGCTGGTTTAAAAAAAAAGACAAATGAAAAGCTGAGTGAGTGTGATTCACATGGTCGCTGTTCTCTCTGAGCCCTCAGCTGTTTGAAGTTGTCTTTTCAATGCTTTGTTTTCTCTGTGCAAGTCAAGAAAAAAACCTAAGGAATGTTCTGATGAGGTCCACTTTGGAGCAGAGTAGTTCTGACCTTCAGGATGCTGGTGTTTCTGGCTTCATCTGCTTTGGCTCCTTTTCCTTTGAATATACAGAGTTTGACTAGTGCTCCCTGGGTAATCTGAAAGAAAGTTCCCTTGTTTTTGCAAACAAGCTGTTAAATTGTCTGCATGGTGGCACAGTTCTTAGCAATCTTGCCTCAAAGCAAGGAGTTCAAGTCCCGCCTGGGGGACCTGAAACAGAACATCAATGGGGGACCTTTCTGTGTGGAGTTTAGGTTTTCTCTGGGGACTCCGGCTTCCTCCCACCATCCCAAAAAAGGCTGCATCGGTTCATTGGTTACTCTAAAGCAGGGGTGTCCAAATCCAGGCCTCAAGGGCTGGTAACCTGCTGGTTTTCCAGAATCCCTGCCTCACCTGCTGTTGTTTACCTGGATCAGGTGTGTTTAGCCAATTAGGAGCTTCAAAGGCAGGTTGATTGGAAAACGTATAGGACACCTGGAATTGGACACCTGGCTCCTGTTGGCCCCCACTTGCAGAAATTGTTGGGATGCTGCAGTAATAAATGTAATTTCATAGGGGGCAGTGGCTCGGGTGGGTCGTCCAATGATCGAAAGGGTTGGTGATTCGATCTCTGCTCCCCCCAGTCAACCGTCGTTGTGTCCTTGGGTAAGGCACCTCACCCTCCCTGCCTCCCGTGTTGCTCCAATGGTGTGTGAATGTCCACGAATGTCCCAGTGATGGTCAGAGGGGTTGTAGGCGCGAACTGGCAGCCACGCCTCTACCATCGCCATGAATGAGGAGTGAATGAATAATGGACACATTGGAAGAACTTTGAACGTCTGGAAAAGCGCTAATAAATCCAATCCTATTAGTATTATTACAGTAGGAGGGCAAAAGCTTATTTAACAGGCATTTCCAAATTACAACAACTGCTGAATTGTTATAAGGCATTTTATTAAAGCTCACTCCCCCCATCCAAGGGTGTTATGCTCTACAAAAAACAAAAATCATTGCATCCCAGGCAGTTTGTATTTTAGATTTATGAAACACTGTAAAAGTCAGAATGTTCATCTACTCAACACGACTTTTGGCCAAAGATCAGCAGAAGAGGCTTTAACATGGTGAGTTTTGGGGCTGTTGGATTTCCTCTTGATGTATTTTTCCTGTAGGTTCTGCTGAGTCGAGTCCATTAGCTGAACCCCATCAGCTAGTTTTGCTTATTGCTGCCCCTCACATGCATAAATCTTTGTTGTTGGCTTTTCTGCCTCCTCATCAGAGCCCATTCAGTCTGGACAGGCTGGAGGCTTCTGCATTAAGGAGAGTACACGTTTTATCCACAGAAGTAAAGAAAATATGAAGCAAATATTTAGTCTTCACTAGTTAGACAAAAAAATACAGGTTCTTGCAAAGTTTGAAAAACCTTTAGCTTTTAAAATATTGTTTGCGCATCAGTGCAGAACATTGAACGATCTATAAAAATGTGGCTATGGTAAATCTAAAACGCTTGCAGTTTACAAGAATCTGCCCTTAGATCCACAGATACCTCCAGGTACCTCCAGATAAATACATAAATCAGTAAACGTGAAACAAAAGCTGTTTTTTTTTAAAATTCCAAACTGAAAACAGAATAACCAACAAAGCAAATGTTTTACACTCATTTCTGCTTATTGGAGTTAATAAAATATTTTCCCCAAATGATTTCTTCGCAGTCTCCTAATATGTGTAGAGAGCAGCATGTGACTCTACTGAAAACACAGTTTTTTTAACAAAGTTGTGAATTCTCACAGCAGAGGGATGTAGGCGTTTGAAACAAAACAAGAACACACAGAAAACAAGGGAGTGTGAAGACAAAGATAGATGCTTGTCTTGCAGATTCTGGGAACAAATGCGTGAAGTTGGACTTCAGGAATCACAAGCAGGAGTTCTGTTGCAGCCAATACCTGTAAATCTGAGGACAAAAAGGGGACATGAAACTGAAAATCAAATATGGATCATGATGATAACTGATAGACTACTGATTCTTCAGAAAAGCCTGTTCAGTGGAGAACAAGTGCATGAAAATGCTTGACACCTTTTTTTTGGGAAAATGCCTGCAGAACTGGCTAAAATTAATGGAGGATCAATGAACTGACACGAAAGCAAACAAGCATTTCAGTTAAAGACATATAGATCAGGTTTGTGTGCTGGAGCGATTAGAGCGCGAGGCAGAGCGGCTGGTACGCTACAGGTATGTGAGAGGATTGCTGAGGAGCAGCAGACAGGGAACAGATGAAAACTGAGCAAAAATAACAAGAACAAGATGATACTATAACAGGATTTCTGCCAACGCGCTGTCTGAGATGAGGGGCAGTCTGGGAAGGAGTTCAAGAGAAAGAGATCAGATGGTTTTTAGTTTGCTTTGCCCTGATCTGTTCAGAGTTTCTGGAAAACCAAATGTAAATGTTTGGTGTGCAAATGTCAAACTTTTACGGTTTCTTCACAACTTTCAGTTTTTTGGTTTTGAAAGGCATTTAGTGTCGGAAAAATAAATTGATGACCACACATTCTGTCATGGTCGGGTCAGTCTCCTCCCCCTCCATCTCAGTTCCACGCCTAACCACCTCCAGCTGTTGCCACTCAACCTCTTCAGCCCTGCTGTTTAAAAGGAGACTCAAACCCTTCATTCAACGCCAGATCGTTACCCTCTATGGAAAATCTCGTCACGTGTGACATCAGCCATCTCTGAACCACCATCGCCATCCCAAGCAGAAACTTCTCGGACTTCAATTAAACTCTTCCTACCTGATTCTCGCCATTTTCGTTCCTGGGTTTCAGCACCTGGGTCCACCATGTTCCGGGAAACATGACACATTCATGCTTAATCTGGAACCAACACAATGAATCCACCAAGTCATCAGCGCTGAGCATTCGTTTATGTGCGAAATCCAGGAAGACTTTTCTGAATCTTTTTGGCCTTCACTCAGTACTTTTAGAGGTAACCTGACTGAATCTTCTTCCTCCATCTAAACCTCTCCATTGCTTCATCCTGGATCACACCAACCACTCTTATGTCCCCTTTGACTACATCCATGAACATCCTCTTTGGAGTCGTCCTCTCCTAGCTCCAACCTCAGCCTTTTTTTTACCAACAGCATTATTGTTCCTCTTCTCAACATCTCCAAGCCATCTTAATCTACTTCCCTGCATTTATCTCCAAAGCATCCACCATGATCTGTTCCTCCGATGAATTCATTCCTGATCTTTGGGAGAGACCCATCCTGGTCACTCCCAAAGAGAACTTCGACATCTTCATCTCTCCTTCCTCCAGCTCTGTCTCTAATCTGTCACCTTTTCTCCTTCTTTCAACATACTGTTCTCTAGTGACTGATGACCCTAAGAACAGAACATCTCTTTTATTTACCCATAGATACTCTGTCTTGTTGCAGCTGACCATCATTCTTATCTTTTCCAAAACAAACCTCTATCCTCTTAGATGTTCATTCACCTGCTCCCTGCTTTCACAATGGATTACAATGTCATCAGCAAACATCATGGCCCAGGTCAGACAGAGGCTCCAGTCTGACCTCATCTGTCAGAGCTCAAAGCAGATCCTAGGTGCAGTCTCACTTCCTTCTTAACCCTTGTGCTATCTTAGATGACAAGCCCTTACATTGACGTGTTCTCCCTACCATGACAAAGGTGGATAAAAGTGGAAAGATTTCATGTAATCCATGGACACCAGTGAAGATCACAAATCATTGAAGAAAAAAGGTTCAGAGCACTGTCTAGTGGGTCTAGATGACCCAACTCCCAACGTTAAAGTGCCTAGGATTGCACAAGGGTTAAACTCCTCTGTCATACCTATAGAACATCTGACCACTGTCTTCCAGCTCTTATATATGTCCACATCGACTCTGTGCAACTCCAGACTTCCTCATACAAACCACAGCTCCTCTCTGCAATCTGTTATTCTCTATAGCTAGACACCTTCTCTGTTCTCTAGGAGCATCCTAAAACCAAATGTTGCCTCATTAAATCTCCCAAACCCTGTTTCAGCTCATCCCCCAAAGCCTTTTTTAGCTTCCATCCCTTCCTCCTCTCCTCTGCCCTTGTCCTCTTCTTCTTCTTAACCACCAGAGTCATGCTATGAATGCCCTTTTAAGATGATCAGCACAGATGATGAGGTGTGGATGACATGATGTGACGTCCTCCAGTAAAAAAAAAAAATCCTTAAATGCATTTTTGTCTATACTGCCAAACATTTTAAAATGCCAAAAAGCTGAGCAACAAACTCCCCCTGTTTAATGATAAAGCAGATATCCGCAAAATAAATAAATAATTACCCCCCCCCATTCCTGCTGTAAATATATTTGACAAAACACAAACAGTTTAACTGCAGCCAAGTTTTCTGGAGAAAAAGCCTCCTGCCTGGCAGCTTTAACCTCAACATCCTTTCACTGATTTACTCACTGCTCCTTCCTTGAACCTGCCTAAACCATCTGTCTGCCGTCTCTGACTTATTTCCTGAAACATCATACATCAGCATCCTCAGATCTCTCTATTCCTGACTCTCTCCATCCTCCTGGCTCCCAAGAGAACGTCGGTATTGTTTTTTTTTAATACTTGGAGCGCTACTTTCTGTCTCCCCTTATTGTCTCTGTCTATAAAGAACCATGGTGTGTTTCGGTGTAAACACGATTCTTGGTTAGGATTTTAAAGTCACATTTCAATTTCTCTTGTGTAGTCAGTGTTCCTGCATTGGTTTTGTGGCATTGTGTGCAAATGCTGGTGTCATGATCCTCCCTCCTATTGACAAACTTTGGGAGAGCGTTATCATATACAGTACTTCACGCCACATCAAACAATGTACGACACAGGCAGCGCCAACACCAGAAGTGTAAAAGACGTCACCATAACCTCTATCACCCAATGCCAGTCATGTCCGCAAAGGCCCACCTCCACGCAAAATAGGGTCAGCAACGAAAATGAAAAGTCTGAATGGAAACTGTAAATTGAGGACAGAAAGCAAATGAAAGAAATGAAAGGACAAAAGTTGAAAACATGTGGAAGTAGACATTCTTCATTCGGTTACAGTTCTAGGTTTACATTTTTATTTTCAAGTTTCAAATTCAATTTTAATTTAAATTTCATTGTCCAATGGACAGTGACTATAAAGGAATATCTATCTGTCTGTCTGTCTGTCTAAATTTACTTTTTTTTTTTTAAATCTTCAATTTTTGTTCAAATTATGATCTTTTTCAAATTAATGATTTTATTTTCTAATTTTACATATTTCTTTCACGTTTACCATGTTTATTTTGGAATTTAAAACTGCTTTCATTATTTTTAATCATAATAAATTTTTTTTAATTTACAATCTGGTTTTTCCTTCACTTTAAGCTGATCCTGTTTTAAGATAAGATAAGATAAGATAAGATAAGATAAGATAAGATAAGATAAGATAAGATGAGATGAGATGAGATGAGATGAGATGAGATGAGATGAGATGAGATGAGATGAGATAAAGATACTTCATTGATCCCAGCTTGGGAAATTCGGTTGGAGTGACTGTGAACAGGCTTAATAACAAACAAACATACAAACAATGAGTGGCAATCAGGGAAGCAATCAGCAATCAGATTTGACCGCATACTCACCCTTTCAAACTCCTAAGTAGAAGCCGGAACACATCTACTGAGAATGTAGTCACTACCAAACTGTGCCAAAGTTTAGTCTGGTCACAGGTTCTGATGGCTGCTGGTCTGCTTTTAGTCCACTTTCCCTGCGTTTAGTTTTTCACTGTCAAACCTGATCCAGGTCCTGCTGTTATGTCAGGAATATCTGAAAAATGAGCAGAGTGCCCGTCTTTGAGCCCTGGCATATTTGAGCATATTTGAGCCCTGTTTATTTGTTCCTAGATTATTGTCTCATTGGTTTCTGCTTTGGATTTGGACAAGTCTATTGCTCCTTACTTGCATGCTGTTTGTTGCTTACTTGCTTTCATTTATTTAGACTGCGGAGAAGTCAGACAAACTTAATAAATAACCTCGTACTGCTGCCTGAAGAGCAACCATGAGCTGAAAATTATTTTTTCAATTTATTTTTTAAATTGCTTTCTTGAATAATGACTAAAATGACATAAGTGAAGAAAAAGTTTTTGTGAGACAATATAATTACGTCAAATAACATGGAAAGTGGAACTGAGACTAAATATCTCCTTAAAGTCCTGGTCCAATACAAAACCTGATAATTGTACATTATTTACTTCAGTAGCTGCTAAATGATGTGTTGGTTCCTCCCTCATATTTTTGATGCATTTTTTTCACAGCAGATTCTACTTTTTAGGAAGATGTTGATTAAATTTAAATAGATATACTTAATTCAATTAGTAAAAAAATTGGTCTGACTATTTTTTATTGTATATGATGATTTGCTTCAGTCATCGCGTCTCCATATTTATTATATTTTATATTATTATTTATGTCTACTTTAAGTGCACCAAATTCAAAATGAGACTTTGATTCAAACTATATTAACCACATATGTTTTGATTAAACCAAAAAAGGGTTCAAATACCGAATATTTTTGTTCTTTAAAGATTATTTTTATCTTTTTTTTAAAGTTGCAGCATGCAAATGTTTGTCAAAATGTATAAAAATATTCCTTCTGAGGCAAACTACAGTGGAGAGCTTAACTGGAGGAGAGAAACAGAAGAGACAAGTTTAATTTTGCATGAAGAAGGTAACATGTTTTTATTGAGATCAAAAAGCTTCTTTTGTAAATTAATAATAAGCTAAAGAAGCAGCGTCTTGTATTTTCTTCCTAGTAACACTGGTTTATAACGGAATGACTCCTGAATTAACATTTGATCGTGAGCCTGACTTGACATATTAACTGACGTATGCATAATAACACAACAATTTCCTGCAGTGTCCTTAGAATGTCTGTGACTTTCTTCAGTTTAAAAACCACAGGAAACATCCCTTTAACTCCATCTGTGTGCTTCGGCTCAGTGCAGAGAGCTTGACGGCTCTCGCTGACTAGTTCCACTCGGCCGCCCTTCTCTCCAAGGTGCGCCTCTCTTGAAATCTGTGTATTGCATTACTTATTTCTGAGGTACATCAAATGCAGCACGGGGTGAAAGTAGTTGGAAATAATGATATGGGGGGGGTAGGGGGGTTGGGATGGGGTGGGTCTATGATGCAGCAGGACACAAAACAAAGAGTAAAGGCTGGTGTGAGATCTTCTCTAAAGATTTCCTTCCATTTCTATTGACAAGCACACGCCTGCTCTTTGACATGTTGACACAAACAGCCAACAGTCATATGGCAGAAACTCAGAGCATTTCCACACATTGACATGATGAGCAGATGAGCTTCATCCAGATGAAGTTTGGGGATCTGTGGATCCAGAGGCAGGATCCACAGCTAAGTGTAGAAGTAGTAGTAGAGACGAGGTACACAGTACAGGGGCACAGATAGTGCAGGTACACAGTGATTCTGTTGGAAGTCTTGTGGCGCCCACTGTGCAGTGACCGAGGCAGCCATTTACTAAGAGGTGCATTGCCATCACTATCTGACTCACTTAGTTTGCAAAACAAGGGTTTAAATTGCTGAATTTTGCATAATACACCTCTAAAAACCACCTCCTTCAAGCGAAAAATGTTTTTTTCCTCAAAATTGTCGTGTTTCCATTAGGCAAATTTATTATCACAAATCCAATTTGCCCAAATTCATAGTCAATGGAAATGCAGCTATAGTTGTTCTAACAAAAGGTGAGCTTTCAAATCACAGGAAGCGACTGGGGTAAAGCTCTGCAGGAAGAGCAACAAGTAAACTTAGGCCGGCTTTACACTGCAGATCTTGATGCCCATATCCGATTTTCTGACTATATCCGATTATTTTGACAACACGCTTACATCATCTTTTAAAAGTGACCCGTATCTGATTTTTGCATTTACACTATACAATGCTGAAACTATCAAACGTAGACGTTCTGAGGACTACGTAGCAGTATTTCCGCCTTCCGCGGACCTCTTTCGGCCTTTTGTGACTGCGGTTGGCATGGAGGCAAGGCGGCGACGGAAGGAGGCGTTGCCTTGGGCGCTCCTGAGGGGACGCATGGGGGAGTAAAAATGAGGGCTGGCCTGGTCGGCCGTCTTATGTGCTCTCTCTGAGTTTTGAATGAGGAAGTGTTTGCAGACGTTGTGCTGTACTAACAGTTTGATCCAAGTGTTGAACCTTTCCTGCACGATGACTTCTCTTTTCTGACCGTAGTCAGAAACACACGGGAGATTTCCTCGGGGTTCCCTTTTCCGTTCTGAACCCTCAGCCTCCAGAGTGGGCTAAGAGACTCCAAAACTTTTGGGGGAGACACCTTATTTTTCATTTACGGTTCTCCGACAGTCCCCCGCTCCGCGCCAACACCCCCGCGCTCACAGGAGAGAGGGGGGGATCTCTCCTTACACACACAGACACACGCAAGCACGCGTGCGCGCGCTCACACACACACATGGTCCCCATCATACACGCCCCCCAAAAAATAAACGACTTCTAGCCTGCTGTTCCATAGCAACGGTGTCCCGCTTCATTCAGACAGCAAAATCAGCGCACAAAAGCACCTTAATAAGTCATGTGATCTCAGTTGGTGGTCTCCTGAGTTGACGTCACTGACGTACGACTCGCATTTACTGGGG
Organism: Oryzias sinensis; assembly: GCA_037389245.1. Lineage (NCBI taxonomy): Eukaryota > Metazoa > Chordata > Actinopteri > Beloniformes > Adrianichthyidae > Oryzias > Oryzias sinensis. The sequence continues at coordinate 25,598,427 of CM074492.1, forward strand.
AATATCCGATCTGTCTGCTTACATGGCACACGCAAATGCACGTATCCGATTCATTTCCGATTTATTTCCACATATGAGAGAGGCCTGTATCCGATCTGAGAAAAACGGAATCCATGCGCTTTTGTCCTGCTTACACATTCACCGATCATATCCGATCTGTGCAAAATGAGAGGAAAAAATCAGAATTGGGTCACTTGAACCATGCAGTGTAAAGGCGGCCTAAGAGATACATCACACAAAGGGCTGGCTGTTTGTCTATCTTTATAATTATTATAGGCAAAGATCAGATAAAGACAAGATGCAGATCAAGTTTGTTTTACTGGAGTGCAAAATTTGATGGAGCTAACCTGCCTTCATGTGTTTAACCATGATGCAGACGATGTCAAGGATCATTCTGGAAGGTGCAGAGAGATTGCTAAATGGATACAGGACACAGAGTTTAACAAAAAAAAAGGTCCAGACTAGGAGGCTTCTTTTGGACCTTTGTTTAAGCAATCGCAGATCCAGATTTGAACTTTTGTTATGGTTCCTTCATCACATCTGTGTTGCTGCCTGCAAACTGTCAGAAAGATTTTCTTTAATGAATTTAATATTGAAAACTAAAAGAACTGAATGTGCTTTCTTTGTAACAGAGGCTACTATTTAAAAACAATTTGTCAGGTTCATTAGTTGCTTCTTTAGAAGGAATGACACCTTAAATTTTCCATGTTTGATGAGGAGGGTAAGTTCTGGCTAAAACCATCCCAAGTTCTAAAATAGGAAGTATTTCCTGGATAAGACGGTTTATCAATAATATATTTGAAAGTGTTGCAATGAAATAAAATGAATGTCTAACTACTGATACATTTTTCTGAATACATGTTCAATACAATGGCAGATTTGATTAAACAGAATTTTTTTTTTTCACAGCTTAGCTTTTTATAGCTTTAACCTCTGAAAAATGTTTTTAGAAACCAATTTTTTCTTTAAATAAAAAAAAAAAACTACTTTAAATTTTGAAGAGACGGAAAACATTCCTGGTGTTATTTCAGTACAGTAATGATCATTTATCAGCAGGATGCAGGTGCATTAAAACGTCATTTTCAGCAGTTATACATTCACAAATTATGCATCTACTTTAAATGTGCCTTACGTACAATAACTATATCAGTAATTGTAGCGACTAAACCAAACAGTCGCTGAGAGGCTGACGCTGGGTGGGTCCGGGTTTTGAATGACGCGCTCAAAAACCATAGAGCATAACGAAGTTTGTATTTTTGTAGTTTTTAATAATGGAAAATGAAGGTAATTGAATCCACTTGTAATATTATGATCAAAAATAGAAAAAACAAGGAATCAAGGGAAAAGCACAAAAGCGTATGTAGCGCATAAAGCGTATGAAGCGTATAAGGCGGTCAACAAAAAATACGGCAACCCAGCTCACCCCCCCTTCCATCTTACACTGGGAAAAACCAAAGGTGAGTTATAGTCAATTAATGTCACCGCCCACAACCATGTGACCCACCAGCTGATTACCTACACAATAACCTATAATCAAAAACAAATCTATATTCATTTAACATAAGAAAGACCAAACTTAATTCATGGCACCTACAATAATGTTTTTTTCGGCAATGTCCACTGACGTTTGCAGTTTAGCAGGATTATGGAAGTTTTGTGTTGCCAATTTCTTTGCTTCTTTTCTTTAAAACTGATAAATATTCTTACCACTAGCAATGCTCGGCTGTGATTGTGAAAAATAGATCAATCTTGATTTGAAATGGTTTATTTCAAGCAATCAAATAAGAATAATACACAAACAACATTACAATCATCATTTATACATTCATACAATGACGCATCAAACTTTGAATAATTAGAATTTCAATACGTCTCTGTCCAAAACTAGAAACTAATAATATGTTCACTAAAATGATTTAAACGTGTTTGCATGACCTAAGATTTGAGTTTATCCTGGAAAAAATGTGAATATTTTGATGCATGAAACATGTTTGGTTGTAGATAACTAGACAAAGCACATCACCTGCACTTCTACCCGCTGCCTGTTATGTTTGTTTCTGGCTTTTCTTTATGTGGAGAACATGCTTTAGGGGTTTCTCCAAATTTCAAGTGTTGCTTCTGTTCAGCATTACAAACCTTTAACACTTGATTGTTTCCAAAACACAACAAGACAAGACAGTATTGGTTCTTTCCAAAATATTTGATTGATTTTTAACATCCCAGACCTCCCCACCATGCTGCTAAATAAAAGAGAAAAGTCTCCTTTCAGATGGTAGGAACTATCTGCTGCAAACCAGAGCAGCCTCCCTCTCTCCTTAATCCTTTTAATTATTTAGCTGCAGCGATGAGGACAAATGACTTTTCTAATCTCGGAGTCCAAAAACAGCAACTGTCTCATTATGGTTTGAATGGGCCTGCAACAAGAAGGATGAGAAGAGGGACAAAGATGACTGAAAGATGGCTGTGTGCAGGGAGATTTTCGTTGCAGCTATGGCAGCTTATGAACTGATTTTTTTTCTCTTTTAATGACTCAAACCTGTTAAATCCACAATTTTTGTACGTCAGTCAAAAAAAAAGTGAATAGCAGAAAAGGAACACAGAAAAAACAAAAAACACATATTTTTTGCTTTTTTAACCCTTGTGGGTCCATGGACACCAGTGAAGATCACAAATCATTGAAGAAAAAAGGTTCAGAGCACTGTCTAGTGGGTCTAGATGACCCAACTCCCAATGTTAAAGTGCCTAGGATAGCACAAGGGTTACAGCATTTATTGCAGATTTTTTTGTGAGGTCTGCCAGGTGGCAGTTGTTGATTTTGTGGGAAATCTCAGTGATGAAGGTGGTTTTCCTCATCGTCAAGGTCCTGCTCTGTTCACACTGATAGAGTTAAGCTATTTTACTGACCTAATTTATTATTATTCATCAGGGATCTGCTTTGTGTTTGAAGGAAAGAATGTTAAACCAAAACGAGAAGTTATAGGTCAAAGTAGATTTGATCAGTAGTCTGGAGAAGAGTTAAAATATCTCATTTAAACCTAGATAATGTTGATTTGCTTTTTTTTTTAACTAAGACAGACAGGCTGCATGTTATTAAGCAGACAGACAAGTTTTATCATTTTTTAATCTATTTTCAGAGTGTTCCCAGTGGCCTTTTACAGTCAGGACCATAAGTATTTGGACAGAGACACATTCTTTCTAATTTAGTTTCTGTACATTACCACAGTGAATTTTAAATAAAACAACTCAGATGCCATTGAAGTGCAGACTTTCAGCTTTTATTCCATGGGTTGAACAAAAAGATTGCATAAAAATGTGAAAAACGAAAGTATTTTTTAAATACAATCCCTTCATTTCATGGGCTCGTAAGTAATTGGACAAATGAAATAACTGAAAACAAAATGGTCATTACACTTGGTTGAAAAGCCTTTGTTGGCAGTGACAACCTGAAGTCTTGAACTCATGGACATCACCAGATGCTGGGTTTTCTCCTTCTGAATGCTCTGCCAGGCCTTTACTTCAGCGGCTTTCAGTTGCTGTTTGTTTGTGGGCCTTTCTGTCTGAAGTTTAGTCTTCAACAAGTGAAATGCTGCTCAACTGGGTTAAGATCAGGTGACTGACTTGGCCATTCAAGAATATTCCACTTCTATGCTTTAATAAACTCCTGAGTTGCTTTGGCTGTATGTTTTGGGTCGTTGTCCATCTGTGTTATGAAACGCCGCCCAATCAGTTTGGCTGCATTCACCTGGATCTGTACAGACAGTATGTCTCTGAACACCTCAGAATTCATTGGTCTGCTTCTGTCCTTTGTCACGTCATCAATAAACACTAGTGTCCCAGTGCCACTAGTGTCCCAGTGACACTAGTGTCCCAGTGCCACTAGTGTCCCAGTGCCACTAGTGTCCCAGTGCCACTAGTGTCCCAGTGCCACTAGTGTCCCAGTGCCACTAGTGTCCCAGTGCCACTAGTGTCCCAGTGCCACTAGTGTCCCAGTGCCACTAGTGTCCCAGTGCCACTAGTGTCCCAGTGCCACTAGTGTCCCAGTGCCACTAGTGTCCCAGTGCCACTAGTGTCCCAGTGCCACTAGTGTCCCAGTGCCACTAGTGTCCCAGTGCCACTAGCAGCCATGCACGCCCAGACCATCACACTGCCTCCACAGTGTTTTACTGATGATGCAGTGTGCTTTGGATCAGGAGCTTCTCCACGCCTTCTCCATGCTTTTCTCTTGCCATCATTCTGGTAGAGGTTGATTTTGGTTTCATCTGTCCAAAGAATGTTTTTCCAGAACTGTGCTGGCTTTTTTAGATGCTTTTTTAGCAAAGTCCAATCTAGCCTTCCTATTCTTGAGGCTTATGAGTGGCTTGCATCTTGCAGTCTACCCTCTGGATCTACTTTCATGCTGTCTTCCTTTGATGGTAGACTTGGATATTGATCCGCCTACCTCCTGGAGAGTGTTGTTCACTTGGTTGGCTGTTGTGAACGTGTTCCTCTTCACCATGGAAATGATTCTGTGATCATCCACCACTGTTGTCTTCCGTGGACGTCCAGGTCTTTTTGCGTTGCTGAGTTCACCAGTGCTTTCTTTCTTTCTCAGGATGTACCACACTGTTGATTTTGCCACTCCTAATACTGTAGCAATTTCTGGCATGGTTTTTTTCTGTTTTCTCAGCTTAATGATGGCTCCTTTCACCTGCATGCAGAGCTCCTTTGACCGCACGTTGTCTGTTCACAGCAAAATCTTCAAAATGCAAGCACGAGTCCTCTAATCAACTCCAGGCCTTTTATCTGCGGCTACGTTCACACTGCAGGGCTTAATGCTCAATTCAGATTTTTTGAAAACTTCAGATTTTTTGAGAGGCCGTTCACATTTCCAATTAACTGCGAACTTTTGTGATGTGCAGAAGAGTACTCAACGGGGAATGACGTCACTCGTTGTTTGCAGTGTGGGCGCGCATTCATGTTGTATGTTAGGGGGGAAGGAGAACGATGATAAAAGAAGGCTCCCCCAGAAATAATGCTATTGACTCTTTATTTGTCATGACAGCAGCTGCCCTGCCCCCCCAGCTGCTGCTCGTCACCTCTGATTCACTCCACCTGTTCACCTGAGTATATATTGCTGCCATGCAGCTCCACTCACTGCTGGAACGTCAAGTCTTCTGCCTGATTCCCAGCTCACTCATGCTTTGTGGTTTCAGTCTGTCTGCAAGCCTGCTTTTGCTCCACGCTCTCAGATTGCCTGCCTGCCTGCCTGCCTGCCTGCCTGCCTGCCTGCCCTCCAGTTTCTCACTGCCAAGTCCTCTCTCAAGATACCAAGCAGTAAGACATTCCTCATCTACAAAACTCTGTTTTCTGTCATCTGTTCTTCTTACAGACAGTTTTCAGAGGAACTCAAGGCAATTTTCGACCCTGCGAAACCCCATCGGGAGGCAGCACGCCAACTTACAAAGATACGACAAGGTACAGAGACTGACGATTACATTATACGCTTTCGAACCATAGCGTGTAATAGTGCATGGAATGAGGAGGCCCTCTATGACATGTTTTATGAGGGACTGGCGGAGTGCGTTAAGGATGAATTGGCAGCACGGGAACTCCCAAGACGGATCAATGATTTGATGTCACTGGCAGCCCGCATTGACAGACGCATTCAGGAGAGAGGAAGGGAGAGACACAATGCACTTAACCCTAGAATTTATCATGAACCCCGGTCACGTTTCAGTCCTAGGCCTTCTTTGACTTCAGGATCCAACACGGAGGAGCCTATGCAGTTGGGTCGCACACAGCTCTCCAAGGAGGAGAGGGACCGTCGATTCCAGCAGAATCTTTGTTTCTACTGTGCTGCTCCCGATGGCCGTATTGAGAACTGTCCAGTAAAAGGTCTGGCTCCACACGGAAGAAGTAGACGTGTGTGAGCCTTTCTCTATCATCCTCCTTCCAACCTAACCCAAGGACTAAAGCCATGTTTCATGTCCGGAATCAGGTACTCTCAGAAACTGTACTAATTGACTCTGGGGCAGACAGTAATTTCATGTCAGAGGACATTGTTAACAAGTGGGGTGTCAACGTTTTCCCTCAGCAGAAGCATTTGAGTGTCAAAGCCATTGATGGCCACGTCATAACCAACAGTCATCTGGTTACTGAACCATTGAAGATGCAAATGGACAATCATTTTGAATTTATCAGATTTCATGTTCTCAAAAATACTGACATTAATGTAATTTTAGGTCTGTCCTGGTTGCAACAACACAATCCGCAGGTTGATTGGCGGTCAGGTCGGATCCTGACTTGGGATACTGGCTGCTACAATAACTGTCTAGGTGCTATGGAAACACCACTGTCCTCAGATCGTAACAGGACCACAGGTGACAAATACCCAGATCTCACCAAAGTACCTGCTGTTTATCATGACCTTAAAGAAGTATTCAACAAGTTAAAAGCCTCTGCTCTACCCCCTCATCGTCCATATGACTGCTCCATTGAACTTTTACCAGGCACATCACCTCCCCGAGGCCATGTATACTCACTCTCGGCTCCTGAAAGGCTAGCCATGGACACTTACATCAAGGAGTCGCTGGCTGCTGGACTCATAAGGCCTTCTTCCTCTCCTGCTGGGGCTGGTTTTTTCTTTTTCAAGAAGAAAGACGGGGGCCTGAGACCATGTATTGATTACAGAGGGCTCAATGAGATCACTATCCGTAACCGCTATCCTCTGCCCCTAATGTCATCTGCTTTTGAACTTCTCCAGGGTGCCAGTATTTTCACCTAGTTGGATCTACGCAACGCCTACCATCTGGTCCGGATCAAGGCAGGGGATGAGTGGAAAACGGCCTTCAACACGCCTTCAGGCCACTTTGAATATCAGGTCATGCCATTTGGCTTAACTAATGCCCCTGCTGTTTTTCAAAACCTTGTTAATGATGTATTGGGAGACATGATTAACCACTTCGTATTCTTTTATCTGGATGACATACTGATCTTCTCACGTTCTAAGACTGAGCATGTACGCAAGGTCCTTCTCAGACTACTACAAAACCAACTTTATGTCAAAGCAGAGAAGTGAGTTTCATGTCACTACTACCTCGTTCCTGGGGCTGGTCATCTCAGAGGGGAGGGTCAAGATGGATCCTAAAAAGGTGCAGGCAGTATTGGAGTGGCCGAAACCCGAGAACCGTAAACAACTTCAACGGTTTCTTGGATTTGCTAACTTCTACCGGCGCTTCATTAAGAACTACAGTAAGATTGCTTCACCCTTATATGCTTTGACTTCATGCAAAAGGACATTTTCCTGGAACCAGGAAGCGGAGTCTGCCTTTCAGGAATTAAAGTACCGTTTTACTTCAGCCCCTGTTCTGATTACACCTGACCCAAGTAGGCAGTTTATTGTAGAAGTAGACGCTTCAGACACAGGGATTGGCGCCATCCTCTCTCAGCAGAGCCAGGACAATAAGGTCCACCAGTGCGCTTTCTTTTCCCGCCGCTTGTCTAGTGCTGAGAGGAACTATGACGTCGGGGATAGAGAGTTGCTGGCCATCAAGGACGCCCTGGAGGAATGGCGTCATTGGCTAGAAGGGTCTGAAACTCCTTTCGTCGTGTTCACAGATCACAAGAATCTGGAGTACTTGAGAACAGCCAAGAGAGTTAACTCCCGCCAAGCCCGCTGGGCTTTGTTTTTTAACCGGTTTGATTTCTCTCTTTCCTATAGACCAGGCTCTCTGAACACAAAGGCTGACGCACTATCCCGAAGGGATGCCTGCCCATCACAGGAGGAGACTCCGGAATTCATCTTGCCAGTTTCTGCTCGACTAGCAATAACGAATACTGATATTGAGGAGGAGGTACGATCTGCTAATCAGGGCTCCAAGTCTCCGTGAGCTTGTCCCACAGAATGTATTTATGTTCCAGATAATCTCAGAGCAAAGGTAATACAATGGTTCCATTCATCCCGCATGTTTTGCCATCCTGGTCAGAGGAGAACTTTAGCTATTATCCGACAGAGGTTTGGGTGGCCAAGCATGAGAATAGACATCACTGAATATGTCTCTGCTTGTACAGAGTGTGCTCAAGTCAAAGCTTCTACATCTCCTCCCGCTGGGTTGCTACAACCACTGTCAGTCCCTGGAAGACCCTGGTCCCACATCTCTTTGGATTTCGTCACAGGGCTTCCACCATCTGACGGGAAGACTGTTATCCTAACCGTCGGGATCGGTTTTCAAAGATGGTGCACTTGATTGCTCTTCCTGCATGGGGGGGCATGTAAAGCGACTGCTAACGAGTATATTAACAAAAGACAAGTCCAAATAATGAAGCCCTGCAGCATTGAAAGAAAAAATTTATTGTACCTACCTGTAAAATTTTATGCCTTCCTTCTCCGTGGACTAATTTCCCTGATTTTGGCAGTGGAAACCCGCACAATTTGTTTTGCAAAAAATGTGTTCACGTGCATGCACTGCAGCAGTGACTTGACCTCACCAAGATGGCGGTGCGCTCCTCCCATGATGAATCACGTGATGTCTCCTCTAGCGATATAACTCATTGATGAAAACATTGAAAGAAAAACAATAAAACTGTGGGTATTTATTTTCCACTCATATCCACACTTTGGGATTTTAGTCTGGAGAAAGTTTGCAGATTTTGAACTTGAGCTCATGCACTCGCTGTATCATCCATTTAATTATCCCTTACCTTTGCTTTATTGGCTTTGGGGTTGAGCTCTAAGGGGAGACGTGTTAAGCTTATTGCTTTGGTGGATGATAGAGGTTACGTTTATTGCTGGAGGCTGGAAGTCCAGACTGGCTGTGCAGCAAAGGTTCATAGCTGTCTGCTTTCGTGTGGACTCCAGAGAACCTATTAGAGGAGAAAACACAGAACGCTGCTCAGAAAATTCAAAAGAGCCTTTTCCTTTCCCTCTGAAAGGCTCTCAGGTTAAAGCTGGGAGGTAGGATGTGACCTCGTGTGAAGTGTGAGCGCATATGTCACATTCTCACTCGGAGATGTGACACCAGTCATTGTTCTGGATTATTTGTGTTAAATTTGGGAAAAGACTCATCATAATCATGACTCACAAAAGGTTCAGTCTTCCTTTTTATTCCAGGCGCCAGATCAAAGATTTATTACTTCCCCCTTTACAGATGTGATATGATCACAGCGACAAACACGCTGCAGAATACCCACAGAACCACTTTTAAGTAGTATTCAGCACAGTCAGCGTCTCCATTTGTTATAATGACAAAATAAGGGAAGTAAATCCCATCATATTTGTGATTTTATCATTTAAATTAAATCTCAACAATGCAACCTTTCTTTTACAAACAGACATGTCCTTATTTGTTTTTCGATTTGTACATCCTCCATTTCTTTCCTCTTTTCACGTCTCTCCCTGCAAAGCCTGAGCAGAGGACATGAGGACATTTTGAACCTCTTGAAAGTGACATGGAGGACATCAGCAGAGTCTGGACTGGATGACTTTTCTTCATCAGTTTTTTGCATCACAAACAAAATGTGTTAAAATGCCTGGATGTTTGAGGAGAAACAGAACTGCAAGGACATATGAATGTAAGAAATATTTATGTCAACATCTTGTTGGGTGAAGAAACTGTTTGAATTTAATGAAGTTCTGGTCAGGAGTAGGAGGTTTTTCTTTTGGAGACACTCAAAAACGCAGAAAACGCAAATAAAGGTGACATAAAACCTTGCAGAAGCTAATTGTAACAGAGGAATCATGAAGGTCATTCTTGGAAGTATTATGACTGTGTCACAAAGCCGTCACGTACATTTTATGCCTGTTGCACGGATGAAAATTGGTCATACATGAATATACATGGGAAAAGTTAGAAAAGTATGGAAATGTACAGATTTACCGCAAATGAACAACATTAAAACCATAGAGGAAGCAAATAGAACACATAAATCAACAAAGAACATGATCTGTGTGATTATTGTACTGTTTATATGCAGTTCATTAGTGATTTCTGCGTCAGTTACATAATTGTAATGTGATAGGTGTGTCGTTTATGCCATTGTTCCCCGCCTTTATGTGACCGACCGGTCACATAAAGACGGAAAGGGGTGGGGGTTGCTTTAGACTGATTTGAAAAAGAAAAAAAAAACTCTGATCATCACAAGAAACAAATCTTTTAATAACAGGTAACACCAGTGGTACATCATTCTCTAGTAACATATTCTGCCAATGAATGTTGAAAGTAGAATGTAAAAATGTGCTCCATGTGTGGGAAATCACCTGTTGCAATAAATCCAGATTTCAAGCAGGACTCCTGATGGCCTACTGTTGTAACCCATTCTTCTATCTGTTCTTCTGTCCCTTATCTATTTGCAAAGAAATGTTCCACATACAACTTTTCTCGTGTAGCATGCCGCCAAACTACTTTTAGCGCTCAAGTGACAGAAATGTAACCAACAGATTCCTGTCGATTTTCAAAACCAGCTTTTTTCTGAATAAAAGATCAATCAAATATAGTCATTTTTCCTCCCCTGACCAAACTTTACAGCTAAAGTGGTGTAGCTGAGAGAACCATCCATCCATCCATCCATCCATCCATCCATCCATCCATCCATCCATCCATCCATCCATCTCCTTCCACTCATCCGGGAGGGTGAGTTCGCGGGGGCAGCCGCCTAAAAAAAAGATGTCCAGACTTCCATCTCCCCAGAGGAGCTGGGGATCCCCCAGACATTCCCGGGCCAGCCGAGAGACGTAGTCTCTCCAGTGTGTCCTGGGTCTTCCTCGGGCCTACGCCCAGAATCTGGTTATTTTTCAAAATAAAAGATATTTGAAATAAAAGATTGTCTAAACATAAAAGAAAAAAGAACCAGGCATAAAAAATTATTTATCCTGCGGTCCGGTGCCAACTGATCCACGGATCGGTACTGATCGGTCCGCAACCCGGTGGTTGGAGACCACTGATATACGTAATATAAAATTCTGTCAGACGCAAAGGGAACAATCATGGAAAGTCCCAAATTTGCGTATGTATCTTGCAAAAATCACACACAATTGCGAGTGTTTTAAGTCATAATTGTGCATAAACTACGTAATACAGACAAACTGCGTAATTCTCAACTGACCAAGAAAACATGAATTATGTTCATCAGGCTCAGAAGACCAAGATTTCAAATATGGAAAATGCACAAAATGTACGCAGTGGCTGTTTGACATGTCCTTAGAAGCCAGACTAAAGGACTCTAAGAGAATAAAGTTTGATGATGTTGTTTTACAATCACACGTCCAACACATCAGTGTTCTTACATCACTTGATGGATCTACTGATGATAACAACAATCCAGTCAGCCAAGCAAATAATCAGCACATAGAATAATCACAGATCAGTTTTTCCTACTCTCTACCATTTTTGTTGTGCTTTTTCTCCTCAGCATCTTTACACTTTGATCCACTGCCACTGATCTGACCGCTCACATTTTCATTTGGTCTTCCTCCTGACTCTGAGGAATCCTTCATCAGCAATCACAAATAACCCCTAAGTAATTTAGCTAAGATCACTGGTGTGGATGCTGGCCATAAACGAACAGTAAGTGATATTAAAGTACTGGAGAGCTGAGGAGGATTAAATGCATCACAGGACTTCTGACTGGCACTCTTTATCTGAGTGAAACAATAGAGTCAGAAATGCCAATTTGATGGCTTGATTAGCCTTGGATCAGCAATGCAGGAAAGGGATGGTACTCTTCCCTCTGTTAAAAAAAAAGATAAGAAAAAAGAAAAAAATATTTTTAAAACAAAATGTAACAAATAAATAAAAAATAATAAAAAACATAAAGGGGTTTATATACAGCGGGGAAAATAAGTATTGAACACGTCAACATTTATCTCAAAAAACATATTTCTAATTGAACTATTGACATGAAATTTTCACCAGATGTCGGCATCAACCCAAGTAATGCACACATAGAAAGAAATCCAAACATTTATGTCCATAAATGAAGTTATGTGTAATAAAGTGAAATGGCACAGGGAATAAGTATTGAACACGCTTACTGAAATTTATTTAATACTTAGTGCAAAAACCTTTGTTGGTGATTACAGCCTCAAGACGCCTCCTGTACGGAGAAACCAGTCGAATACATTGCTCAGGTGTGATTTTGGCCCATTCATCCACACAAACTGCCTTCAAATCTTCAAGGTTCCAGGGGTCTCTTCTGTGAATCCGGATATTCAGTTCTTTCCAAAAAATTTTCAATAGGATTAAAGTCTGGTGATTGACTGGGCCATTCTAGCAGCTTTATTTTCTTTTTCTTCAACCAGTTGAGTGTTACCTTGGCTGTGTGCTTGGCATCGTTGTCTTGCTGAAAGATCCACCCTCTTTTCATCTTCAGCAGCCTGGCAGATGACAGCAGATTCTGATCAAGAATGTCTCCATACTTTTCTCCAGTCATTATTCCTTCAATGATATGAAAGTCTACCAGTACCACATGCTGAAAAACAGCCCCACCCCACCTCCAAACTTGACTGTTGGTATGGTGTTTTGGGGGTGATGTGCGGTGCCATTTTTCCTCCAAACATGTTGTGTCTTATGACATCCGAAGAGTTCAATTTTGGTCTCATCTGACCAGAGTATCTTCTCCCAGAATGTCATGGGTTAATCCAAATGTTGTGTCGCAAACTCCAAATGAGCTTCAACATGCTTCTTCTTCAAAAATGGAGTCTTGCGTGGTGTGCGTGCATGGAGGCCATGGCGGTTGAGTGCATTACTTATTGTTTTCTTTGAAACAACGGTACCTGCTGATTCCAGGTCTTTCTGAAGCTCTCTACGAGTGGTCCTGGGCTGTTGGAGAACCCTTCTGATGATTGGTCTGACTCCTCTGTCTGAAATCTTGTGAGGAGCACCTGGCCGTGGCAGGTTTATGGTAATGCCGTGTTTTTTCCACTTCCGGATGATGGCCCCAGTGGTACTCACTGGAACTTTCAGAAGTTTAGAAATGCGCCTGTAACCAATGCCTTCAGTGTGTTTTGCAACAATAAGGTTGCGTAGGTCTTTGGACAGCTCTTTGCTTTTACCCATCATGCAATGCTTCTTGTCTAACACCTTGCTGGTGAGAAACCTTTTTAAAAGGCATCAATCAGGACTATACCAGCTGATATTACTTTGCACTAATAGGGGGCAGGTTAACCTTCTGAATACTGACAAACTCCAGCTGCTTTCTTGGCTTGCAGACCTTTTTACCCCTCCTTTTCTTCATGTGTTCAATACTTATTCCCTGTGCCATTTCACTTTATTACACATAACTTCATTTATGGACATAAATGTTTGGATTTCTTTCTATGTGTGCATTACTTGGGTTGATGCCGACATCTGAACATTTCGTGTCAATAGCTCGCTTAGAAATATGTTTTTTGAGAGAAATGTTGACCTGTTCAATACTTATTTTCCCCGCTGTAATTGACACCCTGGAATACCCGAAAATACATAACCACTTTTTGTAAAATAGTAAAACCTGTCAAACACAAAAGGCCTTCAGCTCTAATCTGTTCTCTCAGTTGTTGGAACAAGTTAAAAGAAAAAAAAGCAGAAAAGGGAGAGTTTCTGATCATCTGCAGGCTGAGCTGGCAGAAAAACTGCAGTTTTTGCTCCACTTCACTTACAAAAACAGTCGGGTTAATGCAACTTTGAATGAAATCCCCCACAATGGAGGATTTCATTCAAAGACGTATTATCAGCTTTTAGCACCGTTTAAACTGTCTTTCTATGGAGTCCTATACTGTTCATAATTAAATAAATAAATATTTAATTAAATAAATAAATATGACCTCATGCAAATACACAATCAACCAATAAATATCTCATAAATATATAAAAAGATCATGAAATTGTGAAAAACCTGCACACAGAATTAGCCATTATATTATACAATGTATTTCATTTTGCTTTAAAAACCTGTTCATTATTTTAAGATAAGATAAGATAAGATAAAGATACTTTATTGATCCCAGCTTGGGAAATTCAGTTGTTGCAGTGTCGGCGTTAGGCTCAAGATACAAACATACACACAAGAGACGACAACAGAGAACCAGAACAATCAATCAGAAAGAAACATCAGTGAAAAAGAACAGTTGTATTGCCTGCCACATCAGGAGAGAAAAACAGACATACCATAAATGACTTTATCTATTGCACATGGATGACAAGTTATAGAGTCCAATGGAGTGAGGTATGAAAGATCTCCTGAAGCGGTTTGTGTGACAGCGAAGCCTGTTGGAGAAGGAGCTCCGCTGACAATCCAATACAGGATGGAGAGCATGCTCAGGATTATCCATGATGGACACAAGCTTATATAAAGTCCTCCTCTCCATCACAGATTCAAATGTGTCCATTTTAAAACAGCATTTTAAAATATTCATTTTTTTCATGTGGAATATTATTATAATTCTACGTCTTTTTTCAGAACCTTGGATTTCAAAATCAATATTTTCCAAAGTAGCTTTGTTTTTATTTCATGTTACTGTTTTTCACAATGGCTTATTTATTTCATGAAGAGCTTTTTCAGGAGAATGAGTCTATCTGTCAATCAGTGAATGTGGGCGGGATCTAAACGCTCATTGGCTCATCCATGGAAATCGACTCTTATTCCTCGATACCCACTCAGCGGTGTGCCAGTCAGAGAGGTGACATATTTCAGCGATATCCGTGCGGCTTTGCTGACATTTGATACTAACTATTTGTCTGCAGCAAAATATGCAAACATGGACGACCCTGTTTTTGTAGTTTGAGGGGTTTGTGTGGACCAAAGGAGCTCCGGTCGTCCATGTGTCGAAGTTCCCCGTGAAACACTCCTGACTGTCACGTCATTCACTCAGCTCTCCTTTGCTCTGCAGGTAACAGCTCCATGGCAAGCCATGCCATACCAGCTCTGCTCTCTGAGCTCACAGATCCAGTCTGACGTCATCGTGCCTTATGTCGGCTCGCAGGAGGCGAGCTGGCGGACCGACAGAGAGTCAGACCAGGCAGCAGCGGACAGCGGAACAAGCCTGCTCGGGCCTCCTGAACCTTATGATATTTTTTCTATTTTCATTGAGACAATGATTATAATCAGGTCCTCTGTTTTTTTTCCCCTCTCGGGGAAAATGTTGAACCTTTCCCGCGAAAGTTTCTCTTTCTGGTTGTAAAACGCAGCGGAGATCCGGGGTTTGATTTGGGATCACTTCCCCGTTCAGATGCTTCCAGAGCGGGTTATTAAAAGATTCAGTCTCTATACTTTGGATATACTTTTTTATTATTACTTTTCTGGTGAACTGAACAACAGACCCTTAACTTGCGTTCACACACACACACACTTTTGCCCTAGGCTCTCTGATTTACACGTAATTTAAGACGTAGTTTGACTGCAGGAGCTGAAGCAGAGCCTCTCTGGGATGATCTCATGAACTCAAACATGGAAACATTGTTGTGGAACTATTCAAAATAAATAAACCTGGGGCCTGTTTCACAAAGGAGGTTAAGTGTAAACTCTGAGTTCATAAACCCGGAAATCAGGGAAACCCTGGGTTTTCCGTTTCAGAATGGGAGGTTTGTCAAACCAGAGAAAGCAGAGTAAATCAAACCCGTTTCTGAAAGAGAGGTAACTTTTACTCGGAGTCAGTGTCCATGGTTACTTATGCTGTGAACCTAACCTGGTCGGGAGCAGGTTTTATTCTCCAAACTCGAAGTTTTTGCCGGTCCCCTCCCCTTTTTAAAGACGAAGCGGTATTTTTCGCTTCAACCTTCATTGCCCACATGTCCGTCACACGATCTAAGTGACAAGAATGGCTTGTCCTTTTTTGGAGGACCCAATAGACGAGGAGGCTGCATTAATTCGTAGAGAATTACATTTACGTCGTGCGAGGATTTTGAGACCTCGACTCGATGTTTTGTCATTTCCCCATACGTTTTTGTTTGAGCGTTACCGTTTTTCGTTGCAGTCAATCACATATATAAAATGAAAACAACATTAGGTCTTGCTATGTAGATGTTTCATATGTCAAATATATTTATACTTCATTTTTAGCTGCTGCCATGTTCTTTTAATTCCTGCAGGATTGCATCTACATGAAAATGAAATCAGGGACATTGAATTAGATTAATGTAACAATTACTTTTTGGAAACACAATTTTCTAGCACTGCTTACTTTCTTAATCCCATATAAACCTATACCACTTGATCAATACAAGGGTAGTGTTGCAGCGTGTGTGTGCTGAGCGGGGTGCGATCCACGAGAGACAAGGGGAGGGGCGATTGCAGGTGCAGATGGTGGGGGGGGGGGGGGGTGAGCACGGATGAGGAGGACGGAG